>QFFA01000759.1:0-14107 GCA_003316565.1 Russula foetens
ATACCTACGCATTTGTGGAAACTTCCAACAAGACAATTGGGCAGACTTACTCCCTATCATAGAATTCGTGCACAATGCACGCCCTCATCGTAGTACCCATAAATCACCATTTGAGATCTGGTATGGGTTTCAGCCCACCTTTAAACCACCATTGTACCTACAGACCAGACTACAAAGCGTTGACGAACGCGTACAATACCTAGAGCAAATACGCAAAGAAGTCACAGCGGCTCTACTACTCACAGCTAACGAAATGCGCAAGGGAAAGCCCCCTGAACCCTCACACGTCTTCCACAAAGATGACCTCGTTTTACTCGAAGCCACAAATCTCCAGACCACACATCCTAAAGCCAAACTCACACCATGACGCTATGGCCCCTTTAAAGTCCTATGGGCCACTGCTACTAACTGCAAACTAGAACTATCTCCGATGATGAAGATACATCCAGTATTCCACAACTCGCTACTGAAACCATACGTTGAAACCGCCTCACATGGCCCTAATTTTGAAAGACCACCACCAGAAATTGTTGGCGATGAAGAAGGACACTACAAGATAGAACAAATCCTTAAATCCCGGCCTACATGAAATCGCAAAAGCACACAGTACCTAGTCAAATGGAAAGGGTACCCTGACTCCGAGAACTCCTGGCTACCGGCCAAAGAATTAACACACGCCAAAGAACTACTACAGAAATTCGAAACACGACACAGACAAGTTCAAGCCTTGCAGGCGCAAGGAAAGCCTAAAGAGGGGATACTGTCGTGATTGCGGCCTTCGGCCGCATTCGTGACCTCCACGCACACTCCGGGAGCACATGACCTTAAGAGGGGATCGAGAACAATGCCCCTAAGTCCACCAAGTCCGCCCCTAAAGCCAAGCTATAGTCAAGCGTTGAAGTCCAAACCCGGGTCACGTGATCCTGAGAGATCTCACGTGACTAAGTCACGTGACCAATCACGTGACCCCTCCGTACTTTCGAGATCACGTGATATGTTACGTGCCCAAGTCCAGTCACATGCCTCTAACGGACAAGCGGTCCACGTTGGAGGAACGGCCCGCTTCGGGAAAGCGGTCCGCCCAGTTACCGATGTCTGGAAGACAGTCGGAATGACTAAGTCGATGAGGATTCCCCAGGGGATTCCCCATAGCCTCTCCTATAGATCTCTAGACCCGATCCCAAGATCACAAGCCCGATCGATAAACATGACTCAGC
Organism: Russula foetens; assembly: GCA_003316565.1. NCBI lineage: Eukaryota > Fungi > Basidiomycota > Agaricomycetes > Russulales > Russulaceae > Russula > Russula foetens. The sequence goes on from QFFA01000759.1 coordinate 1,218, forward strand.
TGCGCAGCATTGCGCAGCACTGCGCAGTAGGATGACTCACACACTTTGATACTCCGACATACAGCTGACTGATCAGCTTGTACCATATATGGATAGATTACACCCGTTACCTGTACTAGTGCCTGCCCTAAAGGCTGCGCACAGACCACCCTGTATTAGTATATAAGATCTGTGAATTGTAGCGAATAGTCCCCAGACTATTCTCTTGTCTACCCCCCACTGTCCACTCTAGAGCTCTCCCTCCAGATTCACTTGTTACAAGTCGCCGTCCTTTGCCTCAGCATCTCACTGTTCTGCCTCTGGGTCAGTTACCTCCAACACAAGTACTCCATCGCCCACCTCCGCTACTTCTGAAAGTAGTAAGTTCGCGACAACGATGGGGATACAACAATATACGAATACGGGAAGGCGATGAATGGAAAACTGCCTTTGCAACCCCTCTCGGTGTTGCGATCGTGGCCTTCGGCCGCATTCGTGACCTCCACGCACAACCCTGGATCACATGACCTTAAGAGGGGATCGAGAACAATGCCCCTAAGTCCACCAAGTCCGCCCCTAAAGCCAAGCTATAGTCAAGCGTTGAAGTCCAAACCCGGGTCACGTGACCCTGAGAGATCTCACGTGACCAAGCCACGTGACCAATCACGTGACCCCTCCGTACTTTCGAGATCACGTGATATGTCACGTGCCCAAGTCCAGTCACATGCCTCTAACGGACAAACGGTCCGCGTTGGAGGAACGGCCCACTTCGGGAAAGCGGTCCGCCTAGCTACCGATGTTTGGAAGACAGTCGGAATAACTAAGTCGACGGGGATTCCCCAGGGGATTCCCCATAGCCTCTCCTATAGATCTCTAGACCCGATCCCTAGATCACAAGCCCGATCGATAAACATTACTCAGCTGCGCAGCATTGCGCAGTAGCCTTACTCATCTGCGCAGCAGGATGACTCATGTACGTTCACACTCCGACATACAGCTGACTGATCAGCTTGTACCATATATGGATAGATTACACCCATTACCTGTACTAGTGCCTGCCCTAAAGGCTGCGCACAGACCACCCTGTATTAGTATATAAGACCTGTGAATTGTAGCGAATAGTCCCCAGACTATTCTCTTGTCTACCCCCCACTGTTCACTCTGGAGCCTCACCTCCAGATTTGTCTCTTACAAGTCGCCGTCCTTTGTCTCTCCATCTCGCTCTTCTGCCTTTGGGTCAGTTACCTCCAACACAAGTACTCCGTCGCTCCCCACCGCTACTTCTGAAAGTAGTAAGTTCGCGACACTCGGTCTCTACGAATCACTAGTTATGACATTCGGGCTTTGCAACGCCCCCGCGACCTTTCAAACCTTCATGGACACACGCTTCGCCGATCTCATCGCCCTCGGACATATGATCGTCTACCTCGACGATATAATGATCTTTGCATCCACTTTAAACAAACTAAAAACGTGGACACACCGCGTTCTCAAACGCCTCCAAGAACTGGACCTCTACTTACGAGCAGAGAAGTGCTCTTTCAACCAACGATCGGTTGAATACCTAGGCCTCATTATCTCTGAAGGAGAACTACGCATGGACCCAGTTAAACTCGTAGCCATCAAGGATTGGCCACGCCCAAAATCTATCAAGGAAATACAGAAATTCTTGGGCTTTTGCAACTTCTATCGCCGCTTCGTACAAGACTACTCGACATTAGCACGACCACTGTTTGACCTAACCAAGAAGACAATGCCTTGGAATTGGACGCCCTCATGTGAAAACGCATTTACCGCGTTACAACGCACCTTGACCACTTCACCAGTCCTTGCGCTCCCGGATTACGATCGTCCATTCACACTAATCACAGATGCAAGTGATTACGCCACAGGGTCTATACTCGAACAAAACGATGCATTAGGATGTTCACACCCAGTCGCCTACTACTCAAAGTCACTCCAGCCAGCTGAACGCAACTATGAAATCCACGACAAAGAACTACTAGCGATTATACATGCTTTAAAGCACTTCTGACACTACCTGCAGGGTAGTCCACACACGACAAAGATCTTCTCAGACCACGCGAATCTCAAGTATTTCACCACAAAACAAACACTATTACGATGCCAAGCACGTTGGTCGCTATTTTTGAGCGATTTTCACTACGAAATTATCCCAAAACCTGGCAAAATGAATAAAGCTGATGCTCTGTCACGGTGGCCAGATTATAAAGAGGGGATAGCATCCAATAATGCGGAAAAAATCTTGCTCACTCCAGACAAATTCCGAATTCAAGCACTACATACCACGGCAATTCCGATCGCGTTAAATATGGATTTGAAAACAGCGATACAGGACGCGATCAAAACGGATCGCCTTACAGGCCAGCTACTAAAAGAAATCCTCGTTAGTGGCCCTCGAAGTGTTACTAAGGGCCTACAAGATTGGAACTATGAAGAAGGCCTTATCTTGAATAAGGGACTCATTTACATCCCTAATAACGGCGACCTCAAACGCAAAGTTGTACAAACCTTCCACAATGACTTACTAGGACACCCTGGAGAATGGAAAACCATCAAACTTATCACTAGAGAATACTGGTGGCCAGGAATCACGGAATTCGTAAAGAACTACATCAAAGGATGCGCCACCTGTCAAGCGACAAAGATACGCCCCCCAGTCAAAGTACCGATCAAACCAAACGAAATCCCTACTAGAGTATGGGAAACCATCACTATGGACTTCATTGTAGACCTCCCCGTCTCAAAAGGATATGACAGTATCCTAACGGTTGTAGACCATCACAGCAAAGCAGTCATCCTATCACCTTGCCACAAAACCATCACAGCAGAACAAACCAGTCAACTACTCATGGACAATGTATAGAAATGCACAGGTTTCCCTCTAACAGTTATCTCAGATCGTGGACCACAATTTGCAGCACAAGTAACCTGAGAACTATGGCGAAAACTAGGAATAGAGCAAAGGCTCTCTATAGCGTTTCACCCGCAGACAGATGGAGAATCTGAACGAGTTAACCAAGAAATTGAGCAATACCTACACATTTGTGGAAACTTCCAACAAGACAATTGGGCAGACTTACTCCCCATCATAGAATTCGCGCACAATGCACGCCCTCATCGTAGTACCCATAAATCACCATTCGAGATCTGGTATGGGTTTCAGCCCACCTTTAAACCACCATTGTACCTACAGACCAGACTACAAAGCGTTGACGAACGCGTACAATACCTAGAGCAAATACGCAAAGAAGTCACAGTGGCTCTACTACTCACAGCTAACGAAATGCGCAAGGGAAAGCCCCCTGAACCCTCACACGTCTTCCACAAAGATGACCTCGTTTTACTCGAAGCCACAAATCTCCAGACCACACATCCTAAAGCCAAACTCGCACCACGACGCTATGGCCCCTTTAAAGTCCTATGGGCCACCGCTACTAACTGCAAACTAGAACTACCACCGATGATGAAGATACATCCCATGTTCCACAACTCGCTATTGAAACCATATGTCGAAACTGCCTCACATGGTCCTAACTTTGAAAGACCACCACCTGAAATCGTCGGCGATGAAGAGGGACACTACAAAATAGAACAAATCCTTAAATCCCAGCCTACACGAAACCGCAAAAGCACACAATACCTAGTCAAATGGAAAGGATACCCCGACTCCGAGAACTCCTAGCTGCCCGCCAAAGAATTAACACATGCCAAAGAACTACTACAGAAATTCGAAACAAGACACAGACAAGTTCAAGCCTTGCAGGCGCAAGGAAAGCCTAAAGAGGGGATACTGTCACGATCGTGGCCTTCGGCCACGTTCATGACCTCTACGCACACTCCTGGATCACATGACCTTAAGAGGGGATCGAGAATGATGCCCCTAAGTCCACCAAGTCCGCCCCTAAAGCCAAGTTATAGCCAAGTAATCAAGTCGAACTTAGGGTCACGTGACCCTAAGAAAGTATCACGTGACCAGTCACGTGATCTCTCCCCACTTTCCAGGTCACATGACCTGTCACATGACCCAGGACGATCACATGATCAGAGAGCACGTGATCCCGTCCGCTTTGGACAAGTTACTAAGCCATTGACCAATACCTGGAAGGTCATCAAGATTACCAAGCCCAAGGAGGCTTACCAAGACAGAAGGAGATCCCCGATGGGATCTTGGGATTCCCCAGGGGATTCCCCATAGCCTCTCCAAGAGTATGTCCCATATCAGGAACCTCACTAGATCTTGGATTTCCCTGAATTCCCCGATCCAGATCGGGGATTCCCCATAGACTCTCCTGACCTTGTACCATATATGGATAGATTACACCTGTCACCTATACTAGTGCCGGCCCTAAAGGCTGCGCACAGACCACCCTGTATTAGTATATAAGACCTGTGAATTGTAGCGAATAGTCCCCAGACTATTCTCTTGTCTACCCCCCACTGTCCACTCTGGAGCCCATCTTCTTTGCTCCCTTTGCCCTATCACTGTTCTTGCTCCACATCTCTGTCCTCATCCTCTACTACAGTCACCTCCAACTCTCTGCCACTGTCGCCGCTCTCCACTCTACTTGTTAAAAGTAGTAAGTTCGCGACACTGCCCACACTTCGTCACCCGCTTCTGTTCGCTAGTTTACCACGACGTCCATATCAGTTCCTTGGACATTCTTCCAGCCATTACCATTTGTGCTAAGGTTGGAGTACACCCTTCCTCCCTCTTCTTTCCTTTGGGATATCTCGAAACTTCTTTCATTGATTCCCTCAAATTTCTCTTCGGACAATTTCCCCCTGTTTGGCTCCAGTATTTTGAAGGAGTTCTTGTACCCCTTCTTTGCTACGACTTTCTTGACGGCCATGTGGTTACTGTAGCCGGCCACCTTCACTTTACCCCACTTGGGCTTTTCGTTATTGACCGGCAGACGTGTATTGAAGACGCACTTCGTACCAAACCGGAACTTTTTCGCTTCGTCCAGTCTACTCGTACGCCCGTAAACCCCCTTCTTCATATTTCGCTGCCTTCTGCAGATTTACCTTTGTGATTACTAGTAAGTACTTACAAAGGTTCCAAGTGCAATAAAAGAAGGGTTTTAAACTTTTACAAGTGCCCCAAAATCTAGTCTCACAACTTGAAGAAAGGCTTTTACGCCTTAACATTGTCCACTTAGTGGACTTAAGAAACCAAGTCCAGCTTACCTACTGGAGTGAAATCCACTTCGTCACTCAAGCACTCCTCGACTTCCTGCCCTTTGGCTATACCCTTGGACCTACTAAGTTTTACAAATACGTGGACTACCAGTTCCCCATATTAATTAATCGCTGCTTACAAACGCGTGCCTATTGGGCAATTCATCCCACACGCACCTTCGACCAATCCATAGTATCGGAAATCACACTTTCCTACGACAAAACCTTCTTTTGGCATTACTACGTCCCCGCCAAAACCCAGGAAATCACTCAGGCCATACTCCAAGGGAATAGAGTTAGATTTCTATCCCGCTTTCACCTGTCGGAAACCGAAATCTGCCTCGAGTTTCAAGAAATCCAAATCCTTGTCACAGATCACGGAACCCAGCTCGTTGGAGCTCTCGGAAAAGAATACTTCCACAAGTGGGAAGAAACTGGTTGGCATACCACCAACATCAACCACGAACAAACTCTAGTTAATCCCACCGAATTCTTCTACCCCATCGCACTACCCAACGCCCAGGGACAAGAACCCGAATACCAAAGAAGACTTGGTATTATCCTCCTCCAGCCAGACCATCTCGGAATCGACGACAATTACTGGAACTCGGTCGACAGTACGGAAATAGCCTCAGATCTTCCAGGATCCACGCGAGCCAACACCCCGGACCTCATTCCAGCCCTTAGCCCAGCCTACACTCCACCACCAGCTGACCATTGCGGTTGTGGAATAGACGTTTGTTATTGCGACCTCCATCGCCCTGAAACTCCTCCCACTCCTCCTTACATTGAACTTTGGCATCCTCGCCATTGTCCGGCACCAGTCCCCAGATTACACTATGATCGAATCGGATAAAGCCACTACCCTGGCTTATATACTTGCCACCTTACTCCTAATTGCGTACCTTGCTATTATCTATCTAGAAGCCAAGATTTACTTCATCGAAGAGTGGCAATACGAGCATGCTACTCCCACCATCACATTCGTCTACACAGATGAACAAACTGGCAGAAACATCCCAACGAGGTTCATGCAGAAACAGGCGCGCCCATTGAAATCGAGAGAGAGAGCATTCAGCACCTACTATTCCAGTCATAGATCGCAGGAACAATCCGTTCCTACTACGACGCCCAGCCAATCAAGACCCGTCTCTGCAGGTCACATCCCGGATACCGCAGATCCAGTTACCTTTCGCAGAACCTGACGACGAATTCGTCTACCCAACCTTGAACAATCTACCTCCGCAACCGGTACCCTCGCCACTAATAAACACATACAGCCCGACTAGCTCGGACGTACCGGAAACTCATAACCGCGTCTCACAAGTCTCCCTCCCGGAGAAAACCTACATAGCACTACAGATTCCAACCCGTACCAAAGCCGAAAGCCGGTCCTTCCTAAACCACTGCAATTTCCTACTCGGACGTCATCCACGAGTAGAAATCAATCACCGCCTCTCCGAACTCTTACAAATTTGCCCAACGCCCAGGATCTTCCAAGGCCTCGTTTGGAAATACAGAGTCGTTATCACCACAGACGACGTGCGCAAGGAATACCGCATAATCATACAAGATCCACACGACATAAACCACGTTTATCTACGAGCCGCCTACTCAGCCCGCTTTAACTGGGATAACACCAGCTACCGACTCACCTATATATGAGTGAAGAGTGGGAAAATCTAAAGAAAGATTACCCACAAAGATTCCAACCGGACCACAAAGATCTAAACCACATCTACGCCTGTTTTACCAACTGGTTCATCACCCTCTTTCAAACTGAGCGAGTAATCTTCGCACTTTGGGAAGGCGAAGTCCTCTGGAGTTATGGATTAGGAAGATCGTGGCGGCGAGACTCTAACCAGCAAAGAGTTGACCCAACAGAAATCCTTCAGGCCTATAATCACTTAGAACAACTTAGCGAATTCAACGCACACAAGGGAACTGCCCTTTTCGGCAACAAAGCTGTCAAGTGGAACTCCAAAAAAGGGTTTTGGACGTATCTTAATAACCACCTCCCTGATTGGGATAAAGAAAATCACTCATCAGCTGCTTACACGCCTATTGAAGACAACGAAGATACCGCCAGAGTCGAGGGATTACTCACACAAGCCCAGACCACCGTCGCAGGAGCAACCGAGAAATTACAACAACTACGCCAGTCCTCGAGTCACACACCGTCACCAGCACGCGTATTTACCAGAGAAACAAGTCCGTTTCCTCCTCGTTCCAAATCACCTCTCCAGGTGATCACACAGACCGCAACACCACCCGCATCCAAAGCAAAGGGAAAACAACCCGCAACAGCACACACAAGAGCTACTTCATCCTCCTCAGTTTTCCAACCCACAGCCCTTAGTTCTTCTACCTACATACCACCTGCAGCACCCGCCGTTGCTAGTTCTTCACGAGCACTAGCACCCAGTCAACCACCAAAGGCTCCTTCGCCAACACCACCAGTTCGCCTACCCACACCGGTCTTCGTACCAGCACCACAACCACCACCAGGTTGTCCACCCACACCACCACCTATGGTACAGCAGGGAGGACAACAACAGGCTGCGGCCATACCACGTCCAATTGGGACTCCCCCAGAACCCTATGATGGGTCGGCATCGAAGGCACAACCCTTTTGGCATGCCTTACACAATTACTACGCAATGAACGAAGACGCATTCCCCGATATCGGCAAAAGAGTAGCATCAGCCCTTGGCTACTTCAAGATCGGAACTTGCGCTGGAGAATGGGCTGCTAAACGAATGAAAGCAGCTCTTGAAGCCAACCCTAGAACTTGGGGAACCTGGGAACAATTCAGAGACGCGTTTAAAGAGCAATTCATACCTCCACAACTCAAGGTGGAAGCTATTAGCAGAATGCATGGCACTGTGATGGGAAACAGACCATTTAACGATTGGTACCAAGAATGGAGCACATATGCAGCAGACGCGGACGTGGATGAAGTTTCCAAAATGTTCGCATTCAGGAAGAACCTGAATATGGGATTAAACATAAAGCTCCTCAATGTCACTCCTCAGCCCAACACTCTTGCCGGCCTAGTAGACAAGGCCCGTAAAATTGACAAGAATTACCAAGTCTTTGGAGGAGGATTACAACGTCCTTCTAGAGGATCATTCAATCGGCGGGGCCGAGCTTCGATCCAAGAACTATCTATTGGTCCTGACGGAACCACCATCGACATAGCGGCGAATAACACTTGAGGCCGAGGCCGCGGACGCGGTTCTAACCGCAGAGGACGCGGACGTCTCACTCCTGAAGAACGCACTCGCCGCATCAAGGAAGGCTTATGCCTCTACTGTTCAAAGCCTGGACATAGAGCCGCCGCATGTCCAGAGGCACCTAGACGCGATTTCAATCCACCGGTCCGTCAGCTAGAGACCATCAATGAAAATCAAGTACCCCAAGGTGACTTAGTGGAGGCAATGTCTGGACTCCAAGTCGCAACTATGCAAACCTCCGATATTATCGACATGGACATCGATACTGTACAAACTCCTTTTTGAAGCCCTCTCCTGTCGCATCGTCAGTGAGAGATGTACTAGTTCCCTCCTCTTGTAACATTAACACCGTCGCTTTGGGTCAGACAGTGTCCTTTGTAAATGTAAACATGATTCGGAATACATGCGTACCTTCTATTCGCATCCCAGTCCGAATCATGTCAAAGGGAAAACAAATCGATGCTCGAGCTCTACTGGATAGTGGTGCAGAAGGACTGTTCTGCAATGCCACCTTTGCTGTCAAACACAAGTTACCTCTCTGGAAATTACAAGTCCCAGTCTACCCTCGAAACGTCGATGGAACAATCAACAAGCAAGGCCCTATTAACTATACTACGCTGCTACAAATGAATATGGGCCCAAGACACTCAGAACAAGTACGGTTCTTCGTAACCAACACAGGAGCCCACGATATGCTCCTTGGAATGGACTGGTTGAAGAAACACAATCCTAACATCGACTGGGCTAAGAATGCCCTTAACCTAGATCGTTGCCCACCGCAATGCTATGTGGACAACAATGCTAGCCCGTTGCCTCTCATGGCCGCCTTACTCCCGTCCCTAGAAGAGGGAATACAAGTCGAAGATGACTTCGAGCTCTCAATTGGAAACTCGGACACAATTGAACTTATCACAGCGCATAACGAAAAATACATAGGACCGACCATTGGAAGAACCACGGTCTCTACATCACTAGCCATCTCACATGGAACCAAGCTTGCGGAGATTCCACAAGAATTCTGGCAATACGCAAAGGTCTTTTCAGACGAAGAATCACAGCGACTACCCAAACACCAGCCATGGGATCACAAGATAGACCTTCTACCGAATACTATGATGCACAAAACGGGAATTTACAGACTTACACCACCAGAACGCAAGGCGTTACAAGAATACTTAGACTCAGGCCTAAAGAATGGCACTCTATGACGATCCGAGTCCCCTTTCGCATGCCCTTTCTTCTTCATAGATAAGAAAGATGGCAAACTTCGACCAGTACAAGACTACCGTCCTCTCAACGAGATTACAAGAAAAAACGTGGCACCTATACCTCTCATCCCTGAATTAGTAGACAAGCTACTCGGTGCACGATTCTTCACCAAGTTGGATGTACGATGGGGATACAACAATATACGAATACGGGAAGGCGATGAATGGAAAACCGCCTTTGCGACCCCTCTCGGTCTCTACGAATCACTAGTTATGACATTCGGGCTTTGCAACGCCCCCGCGACCTTTCAGACCTTCATGGACACACGCTTCGCCGACCTCATCGCCCTCGGACATATGATCGTCTACCTTGACGATATAATGATCTTTGCATCCACTCTAAATGAACTAAAAATGTGGACATACCGCGTTCTCAAATGCCTCCAAGAACTAGACCTCTACTTACGAGCAGAGAAGTGCTCTTTCAACCAACGATCAGTTGAATACCTAGGCCTCATCATCTCTGAAGGAGAACTATGCATGGACCCAGTTAAACTCACAGCCATTAAAGATTGGCCACACCCAAAGTCTATCAAGGAAATACAGAAATTCCTGGGCTTTTGCAATTTCTATCGCCGCTTTGTACAAGATTACTCGACATTAGCACGACCGCTGTTTGATCTAACCAAGAAGACAATGCCTTGGAATTGGACACCCTCCTGTGAAAACGCATTCATCGCGTTACAACGCACCTTGACCACCTCACCAGTCCTCGCGCTCCCGGACTATGACCGTCCATTCACATTAATCACAGATGCAAGTGATTACGCCACAGGAGCTATACTCGAACAAAATGACGCATTAGGTCGTTCACACCCAGTCGCCTACTACTCGAAGTCACTCCAGCCAGCTGAACGCAACTATGAAATCCACGACAAAGAACTACTAGCGATTATACACGCTTTAAAGCACTTCCGACACTACCTACAGGGTAGTCCACACACGACAAAGATCTTCTCAGACCACGCAAATCTCAAGTACTTCACCACGAAACAAATACTGTCACGACGCCAAGCACGTTGGTCGCTATTTTTGAGCGATTTTCACTATGAAATTATCCCAAAACCTGGCAAAATGAATAAAGCTGATGCTCTGTCACGGTGGCCAGATTATAAAGAGGGGATAGCATCCGATAATGCGGAAAAAATCTTGCTCACTCCAGACAAATTTCGAATTCAAGCACTACATACCACGGCAATTCCTATTGCGTTAAACACAGACTTGAAAACAGCGATACAAGACGCGATCAAAACGGATCGCCTTACAGGCAAGCTACTAAAAGAAATCCTTGTTAGTGGCCCTCGAAGTGTTACTAAAGGCCTACAAGATTGGAACTACGAAGAAGGCCTTATCTTGAATAAGGGACTCATCTACGTCCCTAATAACAGTGACCTCAAACGCAAAGTTGTACAAACCTTCCACAACGACTTACTAGGACACCCTGGAGAATGGAAAACCATCGAACTTATCACGAGAGAATACTGGTGGCCAGGAATCACGGAATTCGTAAAGAACTACATCAAAGGATATGCCACCTGTCAAGTGACAAAGATACGCCCCCCAGTCAAAGTACCGATCAAGCCAAATGAAATCCCTACTGGAGTATGGGAAACCATCACTATGGACTTCATTGTAGACCTCCCCACGTCAAAAGGATATGATAGTACCCTTACGGTTGTAGACCGCCACAGTAAAGCAGTTATTCTATCACCCTGCCACAAAACCATCACAGCAGAACAAACTAGCCAACTACTCATGGACAACGTATGGAAACGCACGGGTTTCCCTCTAACAGTTATCTCAGATCACGGACCACAATTTGCAGCACAAGTTACCTGAGAACTATGGCGTAAACTAGGAATAGAGCAAAGGCTCTCTACAGCGTTTCACCCACAAACAGATGGAGAATCTGAACGAGTTAACCAAGAAATTGAGCAATACCTACGCATTTGTGGAAACTTCCAACAAGACAATTGGGCAGACTTACTCCCCATCATAGAATTCGTGCACAACGCACACCCTCACCACAGCACCCATAAATCACCATTCGAGATCTGGTATGGGTTTCAACCCACCTTTAAACCACCACTGTACTTGCAAACCAGACTACAAAGTGTTGATGAACGCATACAATACCTAGAGCAAATACGCAAAGAAGTCACCGCAGCTCTATTACTTGCAGCAAACGAAATGCGCAAGGGAAAGCCCCCTGAACCATCACACATCTTCCACAAAGACGACCTCGTTTTACTTGAAGCCACGAATCTCCAGACTACCCATCCTAAAGCCAAACTCGCACCACGACGCTATGGCCCCTTTAAAGTCCTATGGGCCACTGCTACTAACTGCAAACTAGAACTACCTCCGATGATGAAGATACATCCTGTATTCCACAACTCGCTATTGAAACCATACATTGAAACTGCCTCACATGGCCCTAACTTTGAAAGACCACCACCAGAAATTGTTGGCGATGAAGAAGGACACTATGAGATAGAACAAATCCTTAAATCCCGGCCTACACGAAACTGCAAAAGCACACAGTACCTTGTCAAATGGAAAGGTTACCCAGACTCCGAGAACTCCTGGCTACCGGCCAAAGAGTTAACACATGCCAAAGAACTACTACAGAAATTCGAAACACAACACAGACAAGTTCAAGCCTTGCAGGTGCAAGGAAAGCCTAAAGAGGGGATACTGTCGCGATCGCGGCCTTCGGCTGCATTCACGACCTCCACACACACTCCTGGATCACATGACCTTAAGAGGGGATCAAGAACGATGCCCCTAAGTCCACCAAGTCCGCCCCTAAAGCTAAGCTATAGTCAAGCATTGAAGTCCAAACCCAGGTCACGTGATTGTGAGAAATCTCACGTGACCAGGCCACGTGACCAATCATGTGATTCCTCTGTACTTTCAAGATCACGTGATATGTCACGTGCCCAAGCCCAATCACATGTCTCTAACGGACAAGCGGTCCGCATTGGAGAAATGGCCCGCTTCGGGAAAGCAGTCCGCCCAGCTACCGACGTCTGGAAGACAGTCGGAATGACTAAGTCAATGGGGATTCCCCAGGGGATTCCCCATAGCCTCTCCTCTAGATCTCTAGGCCCGATCCCAAGATCACAAGCCCGATCGATAAACATTACTCAGCTGCGCAGCCTTGCGCAGTAGCCTTACTCATCTGCGCAGCAGGATGACTCAT
>QFFA01000768.1:0-18053 GCA_003316565.1 Russula foetens
GGAAGCCCGAACCCCTGTGATCTGAATGCTACCAAGTATGTTACAACGGTGTCCCGCACTAACATTCGGAGCGAAGTTCAGTTGAACGGACGTTCATCATCAATAGACGAAAGGGAGAAAACATTACCATTCAGATTGAACAGAGCGGATATCTGGGACATGGCGTAGAGATGAACGAAAAGGGGCAGGGGGGTGAAATTGGCCAGACTTACTGCTGGTGGAATCTCAATAAGAGTAGCAAGTGAGATCCAAATCACACCCTTTCGAAGGGAAAACATACTAATTAGTCAAAATAACCACAATTGGCGAGAAAATATCCATCAGACCTGTTTCCAGAGGAGCCGGGCCAGACCAAACGTGGCATAACCGTCATGACGCATGCGGAGCAAGCCAACAAGCATGATGAGAAGCAAGATGATGTCGGTTGCCGCCATGGAAATGAGGACGAGTCTGTTGCTCAAAGAATCTTCCAACCTACAGGAGAGCGAGGGAATCAGGAGCTTCAATGAAGAGTGGATCGTGCGGGACTACGGGATGAGGTAAGGGAACGAATCCAAAACAGTTGAAATTGATCACCCACCAGCACAGCATCTGTTGCCAAACGGCAGCTGCGTGACCATTTGCTCTGCACTAGATGGAGTAGACAGGACCTGCCTTGGATGAGGAATCCGATGTTGATGACCCATACACTGATTGCTATAGCTACAGCAAGCTTATTTCTATTCCAAATGGCAGAACTTGCGGTTTCGATGAGCGCCTTATTTGTGTGGATAATTGTGAAGAGGAAATGTAGATGAGGACTTACATGCGAAGAACGATCAATAGCGAAGCAGCCACAAGAGACAGATAGACGGAAACCTACGAAAGAAACGATGGTCGAATTCTGAGTGTCCTCTTTGAAGTTTGGAACGCATTTGGGCACAGGCAGTACTCACAAGTTGGAGAGACGTCAGGACCTTGAAATTACAGCCAGTGAAAACCCGGGTGTACGGTGCAGAACATGGTACGCACCTGGCAGTTGAAGGGAGTCGTAGGACTTACCTTAACAACACTAATGATCAGGGTCATAACACAGGCCAAGCGTGAGACGGAGTAAATCTACCGAGGGACAAAATTAGCCCAGCGCAGGAGAGGAAATAATGGGGAGGAAGCGGAGAGGCAAGGTGCTGCTCGTTACGGACCCATATTGTCCAGCGATAGGGGATACGACCCCGGATGACCTTCCATTCGTAGTCGAGAGTAGTGATGAATTCCCAGCTGCATGACGAGAGTCGAGTTAGGTTTCATGCGGAAACTTGAATAGGGAGCAGACTCAGGCTCACAAGAAGACACCAAAGAATACATGTCGGAGCATCACCTCGACCCCTTTCGACAGATACAGATTGGTTTCCTTAGTCTCGAAAACATGGATGGCTACAAGAACATACGCACACACTTCGTGGACGGTTGCTTCCATCGTGGTCTCAGTGGGGTTGGCCATCCTGAACGACAACGGACGGTGTGACTACCGGCGGGAAGTGAGCCTGATCACGGTGGAACGTCGTTACTCCCATGAAATGTACGTCTTTAAAAAGACTTCATCTGTGGCAGGCCGTGTATATGATGGCCGTAACACGCCACCGCTGCCGATATCGCACAGAGTCGGATGATCAACAAATTGTTTGCAAGTAACCGTCCAAGGTGCTGCGTAAAGTTTGATGAACTACTCCTTTCGCTTGTGTATGCTGACGAAACTGAAGACTACTCACTAGGCAGTTCGGGAGATTGCCTGCCAAATGCCAATGACTCGGCACCATGACGTACTGTATGGAGGGAAGGTGAGATATCCATCATGATGATCATGGCGCTATCATCAAAGTCATCTTTTTCATAGACATGATGCATGATCACCAAGCAAGTCTCAACTGGCGGCCTCTTCGGGAGGGGAGAGCGATGAAAGTGCACCAAGTGTGTGCGCCAGGTTCGATTTAGGGAGGGTGTAATACATTGTTTCATCATTCCCATTACCACAAGTAATCCCACGGCGTGAACGTCACAAGGGGCGTCCGACCTGGTGTAAAATTGCAAGGGGGGTGCGGCGCGGACGGTTCAGTCGTCGGGATGTGCGGGCCGGTAATAATGCCAGTCGTACGGTCGGCGTTGTTTTTGAGGGCGCAAAAGGATCCAAGTGAGATAAACAAGTTGCGAATGCAAGAGTAGGGCAATTAAGGCCCTTTGAGTGGATTTGAGCTGAGGCACACAAATAAGGAGAGGGTGGAAGAGAGCAACTGGATGATTCAAATGCACAGATAATTACACGCCCGTCTTTTTCTCGTACTGCAGCAAGGCAGATTCAAAAAGCGTTTGAAAAGAAACGGATACTGACTGGCCAGCCATCTGAGTAAGGAAGAAATGGAATTTTTCGGGGAGGGGTTGGGGGAATCGCTGTGAAGAAATGACGGCGTGGCGAGACGGCGGGAAGCCTGCCCTGCATAGCCACCAAAGTGTTTGGTTGGTTAGTCGGTGGTTGAACTTTGCGTTACAAGACTCCCCGGCTGCACCGCCTCATGATATGCGCTTAAATCCAATCGTTTTCATCATTTCATCAGGTCCTACTGGGTATTTGGTCCCACCTTCCAGTGTCACGTCCCGCGGCCCCGTAGAATCGTCTGATTGCTGTGCGCGCAGCTCTAGTCACAAGGTCACCGTCTGGCCCCGTTTGTGGATGGACCAACTCGGAGATGTCTGTAGTCCTTATCAGACATCCAGACCTTGACTTTCCTTGCGGTCTGTGTGTCGATGTCCCGTCCTCAGACTCCCCATAGTCCTTCGTCACCGTCTACATCGAGCCACTGCCGGAAATCGGCGCATGCGGATAATGTTGCTGTGAGGGCGTACAATGGACATACATGTGTTCCGGTTTTCACTCTGGCACGACGAACAAAGTCACAACGACCGTGTAAGTTAGACTGGCCATCCTTGTGTGACGCACGCATTTTATCCGCCACCTGTGGTATTTGTGGGCGTCTTTCTATGTCTGCATTACATGGAAAACGATCTGGCGTTCTTAATTTTCTTATACTATACAATAATCGCAAAGAGAACTCCTCATACGATTCTTGTTAACGTAGCTAGACCGCTATCATCCGTAGCGCCCGCACGAATACAAGTGCTCGTTATAGCCAACCAACAAGCCCAGCACGTTGGAATAATGGTGACCCTTGGTCACCGCTGGCGCGTTACGAAGCGAGGACACCGAAAAGTTCCTGAATGTTGAGCTTGAGCGGAAGGTCGACTCCGTGGCGCGGATATCCATTCTAATGTATCGCCGTGAAGAACAGATACAGTACAGACGCGCATTGGAGTCGCCAAAAGAATACCTGCGTATTGTGACTGCACACAGGAAATATTCTTGTGCCAAAATGAGGGACATCGCCATATCGCAAAAAACAAGCTGGAAAGCCTTGTTGCACAAGTCGTAGACGCTGACGCTGAGAATCAAATGACTCGGAGGAATGCACGTAGACACTCAATTCATATACTGTACACCTTCCGAATCGATTGGGCGTTCCCCTCTCACCTTCCAAGGTTCCGTCCCCCCATTCCCCCATCCTTCAACGGTGACCCTTGTGTTCAAGGTAGCCTCTGCGAGACAATCGATCGATTGATCAGGGTTCTTGTGGAGGATTGCGAGTGGGTTGTGCCCGTTCACGGCTCATGGATCGCGCGTGACCGCGTACGCGTGCCAGCCTCGTGCCAGTCTATGGCTCGTGGTGTCCCATGTGGAAAGGAAGGGGTCAATTTTCATCGTTTCGGTGCGAAGTTGAAGTTCCTCATCTCGTACGACTTTGTTCACGTTGCGTCAGCGTGGCCAGAAAATCCAGCCCCGACGCGTGTTTAAAGGACGTTTCTTATCCGACTGTCATCAATCGATTGATTGTCCCTACATTTCTTCGCCTCGCCCCCGCCTCGCCCCTCCCAGTTTCGACTCGCATGGTTCGTGTTCTCAGCTGAGGAGAGTCTTTCAGGCGGATGGGGATACACGGTGCGTAGTCAGGACAATGGCTCAGACTCAGAGTCACGTCGGATCAGGATGATTTCTAGTATATAGGCAACGACGACAAAGCAAGCAAGCAGCGATACAATATGTTACAGCAAGAGCAACCTACACCTGAAAATTGTCCCCAGCACCCGTCACTATTTGAGCCGATTCTGCTGTCGGCTCCCGCGCTTCGACGACTTTGGGTACAACCTCATCATCCTCTGGGTGAAAGGCTCACCCAGAGCCCTACCGAACCTCAGGTGTGCATCGAGATCTTTCTCGTACCCCTCGAGGACCTGTTCCGTCACCCTCCGCTTCACCTCCGCCTCGGCTGGGCTAACGATGGTGCACGCACTAGGGGGGTTCTTCTCGTGGCGCTCGCGCGCTTCCGGGCGGCCAAAGAAGTCGCCGCAGAACCTGCAATATTTCAAGGCCTCCGGGTGCGCCTCCGACTGTTCGCAGTGCCGGATGAAGTTCTCCCATTGCTTGAATCCGGCCTCGGGGCAGATGACACACTTCACCACGGCGACGACTCCGCGCGCTCTCTCTTCAGGGGTGGCCATGAGGAGGAGTCGATTCCTGGCCTTGAGTCCGGCGGGAATCCTGAACCCGACCTCCTCCGCATCCTCCGCCTCCTCGTCCGCGGCGGTGTTGACAACGTCTTGTTGCCCCACCGTATTGCCTGCAAAGTCCAAAGTTGCGCTCTCCTCACTCCCCTCGATCCGGGGCGACTGTCCCTGCGCAGTAGTCCCCACCAATGCCTCCTGGACACTTGGTCCCGGTAGGGATTGATGGCAAACTTCGTGCGCGATAGGGGCCGCGAGCATCCCCGCTCCGCGTCCCGTCGCCTCGGATTTGTTATTAACACCTGCCGGGGTCTCGGTGGCAGGTTTTTGGCGGGCCCTACTTGTGGACCCCGCTGCCCCCGAGACCCCGTTCGCGCCCGTCCTCCTCTTGACCCTCCTGGGCGGGCGGCGTCTACTTCCGTCCTTTCCCGCTTTGGTGCAGTCACTGCTAGCTTCTTCTATATCGCGACGACGCTTCCTGAGAATGGTCCTCGGAAGTTCGGGCACGTACGTGCCAGGTATCACGTCCTGATTGGCACCAGTGTCCGTGACGCCGAGGGGTATCGTGCCGGGTTTGGCCGACCCGCTGTAACAATCATGTAACCGAGGGTGAACATGTCACTCCCATAGGTGGGAGAACAGAATACTCACGATGTTGCGCCAACAGTGTTTAGGAAGTTGACATATGGGCCCATCATGCCCCCATAACCGTGAGTGAGCGGAGTTGTCAGGTGTGCGGATGGGCCTGGTTCGAAATGCCAGGCCATTTCGGTGTGAAAAGGTGGAAGCAGCGCCGCGGCCGCGAAACTATGAGCAAAGGAATCCTGCGGAAGGAGTGAAGTTAAGAATACTACTGTAACTGCGTGAGTCCCACTCACATGCCGTGGTCCTGGCGCTGATAGGGTTGGTAGGAGAAGGTTCCCATCCCACGGTACGTCGCTTGTCGGCGACGCAATGATGTCTGAGTCTGTGAGCGCTTTGGGTAGCGTAAGCACAAGCTGAAAGCAAGGATGAATTTGACCTACGAGGCGTTGGCGCGAGCCAAGCGGCGTTGGGATTCTGCAATACAACGAGGTAAGTCAACGACCTTCAGTCGACGGCCAAGCGTTGTATACTTACGGTATTCATGTTCATGTAGTCGTATTGATTATGGACGTAAGGCGTGTAGCCGTTGTCGGGGTTGAACGCCCCAGCACTGGCGGTCTCGAGGCCGCTCAGCCCGAACCCAGTCATGACGAAATCATCGGCCACAGGTGCGAATATGCGATTGAGGTCGTGCTGCAACTGTGAAATGTGAGTAACCTTTCGTATCGCGGAGGAGATCCGCGCTCACAGTACTGGTCAGGGGACCAGCCGCACCCCCATCGACATCGAGTGGAACGGCAGCTTGCTGATGATGGCCCACGACTTGAGACCAAGTGACCGTCTGATCAGAGCCACTTGAGAAGGAACCGTCTATGGTTGTGTGGAAAGGGAGCATGGTTGTTTCGATGGATGGTTAGAGAGGTACTGGTGAGTACGTGTGGGATTTAGATGCGAAGAGTGGGATTTGTGGAAAGCGATGCGGGGCTACCTACGACGCTTTTTAAATGGTGGGCGGGGGGAATGGGCCTTCCAGTGGTATTCCTCGGAGGGCTCGCTTGAGAGGGCGGACGACCACAGTGACGAGTAGGCACAATCACGTACGGGCGCTATTGACGTGAGGCGAGCCCCCCCTTGAGCTTTCACCATGCTGTTCCCAACCTGAGCTTCTGTGGCCGGACCGCCTTGTGTTTGTTCTCAATGCTACTGGAGCCCTCGACGCACCCCCATCATGGTTCCACAGTAAAAAATCCCCATATAAGGCTTAGGAGCGAGTTGAAGCAAATCCTTTATGTCTAATTTCTGATCCATTCGGGGTAATCATGGTACTTAATTTCAGCAGATCGGTAAGAGGGACACAATCCCTCCACATCTCGTCTTTGAGCCTCAAGCCCCACTTTGCCGAGAAGGAACAAAGGTCTTGCTCAAGCGTGTCTTTGGCCCGAGGCTGTGTGGCAGCCACGGAGCTCCTCTGGACACAGCTGGTAAACCCGGTGGCGTACAACCAACCCTATACGGATGGGTGGGCGTTCCCATAGACGCACGCGCGTTCACTTGATGAGCTTGCTTGCTCGCTTGATGGCTTAAACAACCATGTAAACACGTCGCGGAAAACTTGGCGGGTGCCGTGCTGTAGTACACAGTACGCGTGGCTCGGATTTGCCTTGGAACTCACTTCTCGGCGCGTCAGGGAAGGACATGCATCATCGCGAGCACGTGATCGCACACTTCCCCTTAAAAAAATAAATTTCTAGCCTTCTAGGGACGTACCGGCGCGCACACTGGTGCCGTCCCAATCGCTCGCTCACGGCCAGAGTGAGAACATCTGTCCTTGCCCACGTGTTCTTCTAATTCCGAAAAATCGTTGCTGGCTGCGTAACACGGACCGAATCGGTGGCAAAAACGAGTAGAAACATGAACCAATGATCGAAAGAAAGTAGAAGCGAGGTTGGGTTTTGATGTCGAAAGTCTCCTTGGTACATCGCGCTACACTCGCCGACCACGTGCTGCTGTCGGTGACGTAAAGAAGCCGTCGGTATCTGGCCATTCGGCCCCTGCAAATCGGACTGTGAACAACTTGAAAAGCAATAGTCGCAGTGGCTATTCCCGCGTGGATTCACGTTGCGGGTTCTCATCTCTCAGAGTTCCTATCGACCTCCCAGACGCCAGTACGATTGAATGGCGTTCGGCGGTCATTAACCTAAGGGACGGTCAAATTGTCAATACAGTACCAGATGGTAAGCACTTACGCACTTAACTTCATCTGGAATACCCTTGGTCATTCGTCTAATTTGCTTCCGGAAGATTTCCGCCCGCCCTGAATTAGTTGGAGCTACAGTATAAGACGGGTTCAACACTTTTATTTCATGATTTGTGTTTCCCATCCCTCATTCCTTTCTGTGCGACTTGTGAACGGGGAACAGTTTGTCTCACGACATCGCCGACATGCGCCTCTCCCGTGTTCTTCCGGCTCTTTGTCTGCTCTTCGGAGCTCGTGCGTCCCAACTCGATTCGCGAGTCCCACGTACCCTTGATACCCGCGAGCTCCTCGACGTATGCGCGAGCCTCCAGACAGATCTCGTAGTTCCTGACACACATGGCATATTGACCGACGTCGGGGGGATCGGTACGTCGGCCTTCGTCTCGAAATTCACAAGCGTGGTGTTCTTCTTCTTCCTGACTCTTCATTCGACAGACACATGCCTCTGCCTGTCGGGAATTTCTCAGTTCCTCGAGACCGACACGGTCGGGGTCCTGGCCGTCACGATTTCCGGACAGCAAACAGCCACTGACACTTTGACGCAAATGGTCTGTGGACACTCCGTCCGACTCGGCCGTTTTTTTTTTCTGACTCTCGACTTTTATACCCGCGCACACACCCGATCACTGCAGGTTAATGATGCCGCCCCATTGGATTACTGCAGTTACGCGGAGCACACCATCCCCGCCTGTGTGAACGGAAACCCATGCGGATTCGTGTGCACGGACGGATTCGTGCCTTACCCTACGGCGGACAACCCGGGCGAGTGCAAATGCCAGCGCCAGGGGGAGGAGCTGGAAGTCTGCAACGACAAATGCGTAGTCAAGGGCGCGTGTCCCACGTATGCGATGGACTTCAGACGACGATGGCGCGACAGCGGCTCTTGCGCGGAGAAGGGACGCGGCTGGTTGGCGTGTGGTGTCTACGGCGGTGGTCGGCACGCGTGGGAGTGCGTCAACTCGGAGCGTGATCTCGAAAGCTGTGAGTCATTGTCATTATATTTTTTTTAGTTGAGTCTCGCTTGTCCTGTCTGGGCAGGTACCGGTAGGTCTGGTCACGGCCCAGCACAGGTTTGTTGTGCGACGCGCACGCGCCTCGGCAAACTTTTTTTTCTTACAAAGAGATGGAGAACAGAGCTGACGATACGTCCATGTTGTAGGTGGTGGTTGCGTGGTGCCTCTCACCGCGTACTCTCCAAAAGGCAAGGACTGCAGCGCGATCGCCAGCGTCGCCGACGTCGCCTGCGAGCATGGCGAATGTGTCGTCCGCCGCTGCCTCCACGAACTCGTGCCATCTCACGACCGTAGTAGCTGCGTACCCGAAGACTCTCACCATCGCCATCACCAACATCACGATTTCCACGAAGCCGAGGTGGAGGAGGACTCTGAGTTTGCGCCAGCTAGGGCGTACGGCGTCGAGCATGTTCCTCTCCAGCGCCATTAATCACGGACCCCGTCGTCAACTGCGGTTTTACACACCTGGGCTGATTCAGAAGATCGACCGAGTGACGTGACACGATACGCCCCTCCGGCCCATCTATAGACCCGTTTTGTCAGGCTCGGACTCATTTTTTATTTTGGATCACGCTATTACAGTGCTGTAGATACTGTACCCTCGGACCTCGGCAAGGTGATGATCATTTCTGGGCACAGACCTCGCTCGTCCCGGCCGCCGCATGGTCGTGGCCGGGGCCTGCTGCCGCCTGTGCCTCGCCTCGATCTTTGTACCTTTCCTGGTACCATATCTTGCCAGTGTGAAAACAATACCTCCTGCCACGCTTCAACCCATCATAACTATAACCTAACCCCTACAAGTGCCATCAGGCATCTAACAGTTCCTCTGGGGCGTCAGATGTGACTAGCGGCAGACCTTTTTTTTGATGGATTCATTAATATCTTTGATCGGTGCAATCAACTCGCAAAATACAACAAAATATAAAGAGTCGGGTAACTCGGAGGTCGCGATCGGAGAATGGAGATTTCAGGCCTTTCAGGGACAAGATTAATGAGTGATTTTTGACTTGACAGACAAACACGTGGAAGAATAGACCGACGGGCAAGCCGGCGGACAGATAGGGAGACACTGGCAGCAGAGAACTTGAAGGATATGGTGCAGTATGATACTGTGCTACGTGTTTCACCATACTCTGTCATGATGATGGAAGACAGATGAATACTGGTAATCGTTTCCCACCTGATCCGACCTTTTTGAAGGCATTGGTGGTAGAAAAGTGCTTCGGTTGCGTATGATCGTGCAGTCACACCTCTATCCATCGAACGTAAATGTCCCCACTATGTCCCTGGCACACACGCCTCATTTGACACTGTAAGCTTGATGCTTGATGGGTTGATAAGTTGATTCCCTGTCAAACGTGCTCTCCATATTCGCGTCATGACTGGCATGTACTACTTGTGGTACGCGTGCCTCAGATGAAACGCACTTCTCGGCCCAAAGAATCGAAACAAAACACACTCACGGACGTCTTACAGTACTGGTGCCTTTGGCGCCTGTTCGCCCCCACAAAAGGTCCTAACCGAAGTAATTAAGCCATAGTGCGGGGGCAAAGTAATCTGATTAGGCACATAGTAGTTGTACCATTGCTCAGATTTGTGGTCGGTTTCGATGTGCGAAAGTGGCAAGGAGAACCGAAAAATAGGGCGGGGAGAGGCTATGTATACCTTTTCTCTCGACAGTCCAATATTGTGGGCTACTCTGCGGGCGGCCCTGACCAGAATTCCACGCTATGCTCGAGGTGAGCAGCAGCAGCGACTCAAGGGACACGCTTGTTTCTCCCTCCTGAAGCTGAAATCGCTCGTTCGTGGATGCCGTAAAGGCATTACTGTATTCGTCGGTCCTCTGTGATGCTCTGACTCATGACACATGACACGTCATGAGGCACGTGGACAGTTCTCTCATGTCGCAGGGGCATCCGTCCTTACACATGTGTTCTTTCTTCGAATTCCAAATAAATCATTGCTACAATACACGAACTGGATCAGTAGCAAAAAAAAAACGTAGAAACATGTAACAACGTCCACATAACACACGAACGGAAAAAAATATAGGAGTGAGGTGGGGTTGGATATCAAAAGTCTCTCCTACGCCTAATACGTTGCGCCAGACCCGCTTACAACCTGTTGTTGATGAAGCGATGGCGATGCCGTCGGTGTTTGGCCAGCGCGGGGCGGTGACACCTGAGGTGTCGGGCTATGAGCGTGCATATGAGGGGAGAGCGAGTGGGCGATAGCCACAGCTTGTGGGCTGCGTTGAGCTGCTGCCCATGGCACGGTTCGCGTAGGTGCGAGCTTCAGGTTCATATTGGTCAGATTCATCCCAACGTTGACACCAACGGCTCCCACCGGCAGGTTGAAATTCGTCCCATTGCTGACAACATGTCCAATGTACGACGCAGGCCGTGAGCCGTTCACCGCGATGGCCATCTCCGGTTGGCCATTGGTGAACGCATTTTTCAACTGTATCTGCTGTACGGCGAGTCCGTTCTGCTGTGTGCCCGGATGAATGTACGTCGGGGTCCCATTGGGAATAGTAGGTGCGTAGCTATTTTGCATATGGTACCCGTTAGGAATCGAAATTGCATGGTGTGGTTGGGCTGGCTTCATAGGCATAGGGGAAGAAGCAGTGGACACGCCAGCGGGTGTTGCTTCAGCAGACGGTGTGGCGGAATCTTGTTGTGGAGCAGGAGTGGCAGACGAACGCGATTCCTCCGATCCGTTGAGAGCTGGGGGGATGGGGGTGGGGCTGGATTGACCGTTGGGTGCTGTTGGCGTTGGAGACGACTGCGGGGAGGCCAGAGGAGCAGATGGCGTGATCGCAGTCAAGACGGGAGTGGCAGGTGGGCGCAAATTGCCGTTGGAGGAAATGCGCATCTGTGGCATATTCAGTGCGGTTCCGGAGGGTAGCTTCTTCAACTGCTGCTGCATCGAGATCGGCGTCCCCGTTGTTTGCGGCATCCCAAGAGCATTCTGCTGCTGCTGGGCTAGCTGTTGCTGATGCTGCTGCATCGCTGCGGCCTGAGAAGGCGTCTGAGGGACAAGGGGGCGGGGGCCAACGATGATGGCGTCACGGCGGAATGCGGGCGTGATACCCGTCCTGTAGGGAAGATAACCCAACAAACGTCCGTCGGATGAAGGCGTGTAGATAGTGGGATCGGTGGTGAGCCGCTGATGATCGTCCTCCTGGTACATGGACATCCCCTTGAGCAGATATCTAAACAAAGCGGTCAGCGACGATCTTAGCTGCTATAGAAGAGAACGTACTTTGGATGAAATTCATCCACAAGGATTCTATCCTTCTCATCGGGGCCGTCGGGTCCAACGGAGGGTTCATCATCTGCATCAAACAACCAACGATCGCGAATGCGCCACGAAATCTCCTTGTCTGTATTTGATTCTTCACTGGACATCTCCGAGTCCACAGTCGCGGTGCTCATTAGGCGCCGAGGGTAACGCAACAATTCATCGGAAGGTGCAGGCTGGCGGATAGCACGACGGTCTACACGTAACACACCTCCACGGCCACGACGTACCCGGACAGCACGCCATTCCGGAAGGGGGGTCCCCTCGTCTTGTCTAGACCTCGATGGCGATGATCGAGATGTCTCGGGTGGAGGAATCCACTTGAAGTGGCGCTGGGCTTGGGTGACAGGCTGGGGTTGATAGGCATTCTACGGGGAGGTGAGCAGAAAGGAGGGTGGTAGCGCGCAAAACGGCTCACCTCAATTCCGTCTTCCCAATGGTGGTCGCGCTCTTTGATCCGAGCCATCTCCCGATCAACCTGTGCCAAGATTGCTGCAGCACGTTCCTTTGGACGTACGACCGTGTCGTGATACAGTCCAGGAGATACAAGGTCACCGTTGTCACGCGGCTTGAGTTTAACCCCAATGCGACTGAAAGACACATAAGCATAAGTTCACATATTCACAGAGAAAGACAAAAAGGCGTACGATTGTTCTGCGGGCTTGGCCTTCTTGACCACCCTTTCCTTGTCATAAAACAACTCTTCATCTTCCTTTGCGTTGAGTAACGAAGGGAACTTCCGCTTGAGGTTGGCAAAGTCCTCGCGCTTCTCCCATACCGCTTTTGCTTGTTGCGCTGCCTCCCGCTTCAGTTGCTCACGCTTGAGAACTACGTTCACGAGCTCGGCTGTGGTGACGAGCTCTTGCTTCAAGCGCATGAGTTTTTCAGAAGAAGATGCCTGCGAGGCACGGGTCTTGCGCATTGCCTTTACATCACGCCGCCTGAAGCAGATGTAGGACTCATTTTTGACGTCAGACTCGTCAAACTAAGTGGGGAAGTGTCAGTAAAAGAAGGGGCACTCGAATGACCCAAACTGACATTAAGAGTGGGGATTATCCGGTGGCCGCTTCGCTCAAGTCGACGCTCCTTCCAGTAAGAGTAGATCGCCTTTGCAAAACGAAGCAACTGTGGTGGTTGCGGAACCCACGACGGGATGGTGAAAGAAGCAAACATGTCGGGAGTTAGCCTGCTAGAAAATGTTTCCTGGTAGTCGGAAAATGGTGGAAAAGGAGACCCCTGCTCAAGACCCTGCGAAAAAAATTAGTTTTGCACGTCCCAACACTGAGCAAAGGAACGCGGCGCACGTGGTGTAAGAACTCAGTCTTCTCGTGGGTCACCTTCTCAAGCAGCCCCATCACAAGCTCAAATTCGTCCTCAGAGATGACGACGGGTTGTGCGACGTCGGGCTCCTTGCCCTTCGCCTTTGCACTGCGCTGTGAGGTCCTCGTTGCTGTGCCAGACGTTGATAAGGCACCTTGAGCGGATGTTCCCTCACCACGGGCTTCTTCGTTGTTCTTTTCAAGCCATTCTTTGTCGCGCTCATCCATAAAATATGTGAAACCATGGGAGAGGGCATCCTGTGTGGTTTCCTCAGTCGTTTCGGACATCTTGACATATGAGATGGGGTCTCGCCACCGGTTGGGTGGGTAAAGTGACTCATAGTCTTCCACAAGGCCGGCACTATCTGGAATTGGGATGTAC
This sequence comes from Russula foetens, assembly GCA_003316565.1. Lineage (NCBI taxonomy): Eukaryota > Fungi > Basidiomycota > Agaricomycetes > Russulales > Russulaceae > Russula > Russula foetens. Next base: position 13,447 of record QFFA01000768.1, read on the forward strand.
GCATCCTGCTGTTTAGCGGGAGGCTTATCACCAGGACCTCGGGAGCGCGAGGCTGAGTGGCGTTGTGAGGCAGCGGACAGCACAGCCTGCAAGTGGTGCTCCTATAAATGGGTGATGAGTCAGCATTCCGCGGGACGAAACTCTCACGGCAACAACCAATGAGAACACGCCAGGAGGCGCCTCCCAACAAGAGGGGCCCAACCGTATGTTTGAACAAAGAATATGGGCTCACATTGGCATCCTCTGCGTCAACACCAGCGGTGGATACGATCCTGGCCTTCTCCTCATCCTCGTCGAACGCCAGGGGGTCCGCATCGAGGCTGCCGTGGACGATGTGAAGTCGGGTTTTGTTTGTGACACGATTACGGTTGCGAAGGGTGGAGGGGCCGGGGTTGTGTGCACGGGGCATATCATGGAGAAGAAGAATGGGGACGATGTAGGATAAATTAGGGCGGGGGGTTGTCTACGCAGGATGTGTCGGCTTTCGTTCTCTTTGGCGGGCCACGGCGCTGCGGGGGAAAGAACCGGGCGTGGGAAGTTGCTCCGATGTTCCGGCCCGAAAAAGCAAAATGCTGGCCGCTCATTGTTGTTTGGTCAGTGTTTGGTCGCGTCGTTGCCGCCCTTGTGGCGCTTACCCTTGGCAGCCACGCCTGAATCTGCTGTGACTATCTATAGTACTGCTGTAATAAACTATTCTACCTTCCACATTCCCGGTTTCGAGGATAGCGATCTTATCGCAATAACTTTGGAGACACAGAATACGTGTCAAGGAATCGAAATCAAATCAGCAAATTATGGATGTCGATTTATGCCAACGACAAGCGACTCACGGATGACGGATCGGTGTACCAAAGCGCCATGGAAACCTGAGAAATCGGAGATGAAATAGGAAGTCAGAGAAAATTGGACGGAATAACAAGTCAACACACAAGATAGAAACGATGGTCAAGCTTGAACCTCGACAAGTCAATACCATTCAACACTCGACGGTCAAAAGGGATGGTGGAGATCAATCATGGACGCGTCAACCCTACGTAAATAGTTTCGTTTTGAAAAGAGAACTGGATGTGGTCTTCGGAAACGCAAAATCGCAATCGGCTTAGGGTCGCCCGCGCCAGCTATGGCTGATGGATCCGGAGCTGCTACATACTGTAAAAGAAGTGGGATACATCGAGCTGGATCACTTGGATGTGAATATATGCGTCTTATGTGGGATGGAAGAGGGACAAGAACGTACTTCTTTCGTGACCGCTCCCCTCTAGAATGGATGGCCTATTCACGATTCGTAGGACGTAAAATGAGTAGTATCTCGCAAACCCTTGCTTCATTGAGTGAGGAGAGGACCAGCGTAGTATCCATGAACCGTTAAATCCAGAAAAATCTCTGCGTTAGTGTTAGTTGAGTGATGATGCCATTGAGCATGAGCAAGCAACGTGCTTACCCTGCGCATACAAAGAACCGAACAACCGGAACACAAAGTGGCCACACGGGAATTGCGGAACATCGCATCGAGGCCGACTGCGAATGTTTAACGTTTAACTGAGATGTTATTAAACGCCAGCTTGCGCATTACGGTCGACCCAGCCCACGAGGCCGATACGAACACATGGTGAAGCGCCATGCAGAAGTTGTTGCGGGACTGTCTCCAACCATGCGGAAAATCAGCATATAATCGAGTCTCATATGGTTTTCAAAAAAAAATGAGAATAAGGGTGCAAATGATAGGGGCAGAACAACAACGTGGAGGGGAGGGGAGGAGGGAATGGAGGAGGGAGCTATATTTTTGATACCTACCGCTAATACTTCCGCTGCTGAAAACGAGAAGATTGGAGATGAGAGCGTTGGAAGAAGAGGAACGGATTCAGTGAGGCTGAACTCGTCATCGTGCCCTCATGTTCTCCGACCCGATTCCCCCATCCGGCACCCCAGCTGGAATCCGCACATCACCAACCATTCGGTTTGCATGTGGGTGAGGCAAGACAGATGAGATGTGAGAGGTCGAGACATAGTACGGATGATGGCACCCGGCATTTAAGAGGGAGGAGAAGATTGGGGCAGTGGGGGTTGGTGAAACGGGACAAAGACCAGGAGGAGGTGACGTCCAGGTCGCACGGGTGCGGCTGTGCGGCTATTAGCGTTCGTCCCATTGGTTGCTTGGGCCCATGGATCATTTGGTCTTATCTTATCAGTCCATCTCTCACTCCCACAAGAGCACGATTACCCGAAATTTGATATTTACTCTGACAAAAGCGTCTCATTTCTGTAATTCCTCATTTAAAAATTCTCCTGCTACGAACTCGGTTCACTCGAGAACGTGGAATTCCCCAAAGACGAACCACAGCACTGCGCCTTCAAGCGAGGGATGATGGGATCATTCCACCGTCACACGTTACGATCTGCAGATCATTCTAATCCCCGAGGAATTTGAAAGGCCTAGGCCGGAGAGAGATCACGAACCTTGTCTGTCATGTACGAGTTCGTAACCAAGAGTTCTACTACTTGAGCGACCTCCTCCGGTTGGCCAAAGCGACCGACAGGAACAAGATCCTGTCAAGGCATGAAAACACTACACGGTCCGAGGAAAACAGCCCAACATACACGGTGCGCGGGAGTGGGATCCTTGAACATAACGGTGTTGGCGATTAGGGCCGGAGCGACGGCATTGCAGGTCTACCAGGGCAAACAGGCTTGACATGAGATGTCGGGACAGTGGCAGTCGATGGGTGATACTTACAATGCCTTTTTTGCTGTATTGTCTGGCAACCCAATGCATGATCCCGTGTGTTGCAGCCTTCGAGGAGGAGTAATGGGGCCCAAGAACACCTCCGGTAGCTACAAGTATGGTCACTTATCTCGAGTTCTGACACGTGGAGAAATCAAACAAACTCACCTGTAGCAATACTAGAACAGAATACGATTCTCCCATACCCCTGTTTTTCCATGTGCGGGATGCACAACTGGGTCAACTGGGGCCGGGATTCTCACGTTAGCATGCCACATGTTTGGAACAGAGGTGGAAAGCGTGTCACTGACCAGGAATGCACCACCCGCATTTACCCGCCAACACTTTTCGAACTCTTCCAGACTGGCGTCTTCCACCTTGGCCTTGATACCGAGCATCGTCCCGGCCATCGCGGCATTACTGTAAAAGATGTCTGGTTGCCCAAGCTCTTCGATGATCCTCGCGTGCATGGCGCGCACCGCGTCAAAGTCAGCGAGGTCTGCCTGGAACGCTGCAACGCGCACGCCGGTGGTGCGCAGCTCTTCGACCAGGGCAGTAGCTACGTCGTGCTGCGAGAAATAGTGCAGCGCGAGATGCACGCCACGCGTGGCGAAGAGGCGTGCCGTCGCCTTTCCAATACCTCCCCTGCGCTGCGACGTGAGCGAGTTGAAAGGAACACAGGAACACAGGAACACAGTATCGATGGGTCGTGGAAAACAGGAACTTACGTCGCCCCGGTGATAAGAGCGAGCTTACCCTGAAGGGGTATTGGGGCGTATGCGCCGACTAAGGACTCAGTCATTGGGTGGTGAGGCCGGTGAGGTATTATCCGTAACGATCGGAGGGTGCGTCTATCATGGTCTGATGATGGCAATCGGATCAGCCACAACTAGGAAGCGCGCAAGGTCCAGGGTTAGGGCAAACCGACACTGACAGATGACTGATGAACACAGTCGAAATGGGGGTAATCATTGGGTGAGCGAACCCCACGCATCTTTGAAATGGCATTGCATTACATTTATCTTACGCGCGAACGGTCACGGTCAACCTTGGATCGTAAAACAAGCGAGCGCTTATAAACCCGGACAAAACCGAAGCGCCTTCCAAAAGAATTCGCCAGCGAACACATCTCCCATCCATCCCATCCCATCATCCTTCCTCCGACCGACGATGGTCCATTACGACTTTCCCCTCATCCCTTTCCTCTTTGCCACAGCACTCTCCGTCAATGGCCTACGCAAACGCTCTCTCTCTCCCTCCGGCGCCGCCGCCGCATTCCTTACAGGCATATCCATGCTATCCTTGCCCCTCCGCTCACCAGGCATAGTCCTCATCGCCTTCTACCTCCTTGGCTCTAGCGCCACGCGCGCCGGCTTGCCACGCAAGGCCGCTCTCGAGGACGGCCATGATCACGCCATGGCGGGCTACCGCTCGGCCGCGCAAGTGTTTTCCAACTCGGCCAGCGCTTTGATCGCGACCCTCGCGTGGGGGGCGCTGCACGCCCCCGGATTCCCAGGAGTCCGCGTCGCAGAAGCGCTCTTTGGCGTGCGCAGTGTGCCATACGTGGATGAGACGTGGTGCCCGCTCGATGTCGGCATCACGGACGGGTGGAGTCGGGCGCTCTTGTTCGTTGTCCTAGGGTCCGTTCAATCGCCCCCATCTTCTGCCTCTTCGTTCCCTTTTTCACATGCATTTCGTCGTGGCTTTTCACACACAGACATTTTGCATGTTGCATGGGTGACACGCTCGCGTCAGAACTCGGAATCCTTTCAAGTACGCCGCCCATTCTTCTTACGACATTCAGGACCGTGCCACCGGGCACAAACGGCGCGCTTTCATTGCTGGGAACGGCGGCGTCTATTGGCGGCGGCATGGCGATGGGCTG
>QFFA01000772.1:0-12604 GCA_003316565.1 Russula foetens
TGGTGGCGGCCCTGCACCCCCCTTCCTCGCTTCGGCCCATCACGCATCATTTCTTCGAAGCAACTGGGACTTGTCTTTCGGTGGAGCAAAGATAATTTACATGCAGCGCAGAAAATTGAAAAGCGCCGCGGTGGCGTCGGCGTCGGCGGCGGGGAGTGCGCATCCTTTACCCGTTTTTGGCCAAGCAAAACAAAAAGGCGGATATCTTGTCAAATGAAAATAACTGAACGGGTCGAGTCAGGGCTGAGCGCTGAGTACTGAGTCTGAGAGAAATTTCAGGCCACGCCCTGTACGAATCCCATTTATGCGGTATATCCGAAATTGGAATGGGAACGTCGCCGTATGGGGATGTTATGAAGGGCGCACAGCGCCCTCCGCCAGTCCTGAGTGATCCTGAGTTCGTTCGTCGGGATTGGGGCGTGGGCGATCCGCAACGACTGCTTATTGCTTCCGCCATCTTACCATGTTTTGATCAGGAGACGGGTAGTACGGTGTCGACTGATCGCGGTACGACAACATCAACACCATCAGAATTGAGTCTGTGGCTGACTTGGAAGTTGGAAGATCCTCCACGGGTGACGAGTACGGCCGCTCTAATCTTTAAGCTTTAAGTCCAAGTTTCCCGAGTGGAACAAAAGATTTGGTTTCATTGTAATTTCGTTCTGATGGGCCTGATGCGGGGGTACAAGGGCCATCTCAATGTAAGGCCGCTACTGCTACGTAGGTGATCAGATCAGTCTTTGTGGGGTCGTTTCGCTCCATTGATGATCCGAATTGCATCGCCGACCAAACAATTAATGCTGTACTGTACTAGTCGACAGTCGACATCAGGAAAGACCACCGCAACGTACCGAATCGATTAGAAAGTGTCGTCCCCTAAAAATTTTTAAAAAAAAGAAAGACACCGGATCCCGGATAGATGTACCTGAATTATTGCTCTCCACATGTGATCGCAATTGAACGTTCTCCCACTGATGTACTAAATGGAGCGTACAGTAGAGTAGATTGAGGTCTCCTGAGTGGGAGAACATGAAAAGGTTTAGAACACTCAAGTTCTTGGTCGCTTCACCGCTCCGAGGCTACCATTGGTTCGTGTGAAACAACCAACGTGGACCGTCGGTCTCGGTCTTTCAATTAGGGGACAAAACTTGAAGTAGGCTCGAGCTCCGCAGCCTGTATCTGTGTCCGCAGCGACGACAGCGCTAGCGCTAGCGATCCCGATACGGTATCAGCATAGCACCGGTGGCCGCAATGACATCCGCGGAGGTGGCCATGACATTGCAATGGTCTTGCGCAGCGTCCAGCAGCGCCTCGCGGATAATCCACACATATTTGGCGAGTGCGTCTCGCACTCCCTCCTCTCTGTTTATCCATTTTCTCAACTCCCGTCGAGTGAAAGGCGAGGAACTAGCAGTTGATGCTTCCGTGACGGTACTTTATACGACGCTGGCTCGCTAAGCAGGAGTTTTGGCCGCACGAGTACCTGCCAATAAAAGCTCTGCATAGCTTCTGTTGGCGGGCATTTGTGGTTCTTTGTACTCGGATATGGTGGTAGATCTGGCTTGTTGTGTAAGTAACAACTCTGTTTGATTCTGACATGTACTGACACATTGGATACAAGGTCTATCAGGTCGTCCTTGTGGAGCTGACGACCACTGGTGCCTAATTCAACATGGTCGATTGTTACCTGTAATTGGTATAGCCCAGAAGAGAAATGAGTTATGGTTTTTTACTTTTACTACCACGCTGTACTTCCTGTGACCACAATAAAATCGGGTTTCAAGGCGATCTACCCTCACAGGAAGGGGCGCCGGATTGGGCGAAGTGGACACCAAATAGGCCCACTTTTCAGCTTAGTAGTTCGTGTAATGTCAGGCCTGAATATGCTTAGTAGTTAGTCCGAAAGGACACAAAATGGTAAATGATAATCTCATGAACAAATACCAGTCTAGTGTCACTTTTGGTATTTACTTGTCATTGGCACTGAGGACCACTTACAATGGATTCTATCATGTTTGCTGGGTGTGAGTCGTATCCATCCCGTGCGAGATTAGAACTGTTGTTAAGATACTCTCTTTTCTGAGATGCGCCGAAATGATAAGAATACTCATGAAGGCCATGTTGAGCGTCTATCGACCCATATCGGAATACGCACTGACCAGGTCACCTGCAACTTGAACGTGCTTCTCTATCAGTCCCATCAGTACAGCGATTCTCGTCCCCAACTGTCATCTGCCTTCCCAAAATCGCTTTCTATCAACCCTCAATCACGAACAACATGTCGCAGAACCCCACTGCAACCACCTCGACCTCGACCTCGACCTCAAACTATCAATCCATCTTCGACAATGCCATCGAAGCTTACAAGAAGAAGACCAAGAAAGACCTCCGCTCCCATCCACTACTCGACAAACTCCAGAACTGTCATTCTCCGGATGCCGTCCTCAATATACTTTACGCAAACATTCCCGGGTTCGACCAATCTCGTGGTACCGATGACAAGCTGACAAAGTGGTTGAATCCCACCGTCAATGTCCTCTGCACATTTTCTGGTGTCATTGGAGGCGGCATTGGCCTGGCAAGTCTCACAGAGCTCAGGGTTAAAGTCGTTCCGGATCTGATATTTGATTGGCGTACAGGTATTCCAACCAGCTGCAGTGATCTTCACTGGAATCGGCGTCCTTCTCTCAGTGCGTTTTGTTCTTCATTCCGAAACAATCTATTCCGGGGCTTATCGTGACGCTAAACCCCCTAGGCAGCTAAGGCCGTTTCGGATAGTCAGGACACACTCGCTACGATCTTCGAGCGGATAGAAAATTTCTTCAGACGATTGGAGACTTATATCGACGTTCCACCGACCCCGGGGATGACAGACATAATAGTCAAAGTCATGGTTGAAGTGCTTGCCGTTCTTTCGATCGCGACAAAGGATATCAAGCAGAGTAGAGCGAGTGAGTTGACTACTATCATCATGAATCGATCAGGTTGACTTACAGTTACTTAGGGAAATACATGAAGAAGCTCGCTGGGAGGACCGACATCGAGGACGCATTGGTCCGATTGGATCGACTTACGCAAGATGAAGTTCGGATGGCGGCTGCACAGGGTCTTAAGGCCACTCATGAGGTCGACGATAGAGTGAGGGACGTGGACACCAAGATAGAACTCATCCTAGACGGTGTGTAATTGATTCTCAACCAGCCCCGGTACAACACTCAATTCTATCCAATTAGGTGGTCACAAAATAAGAGAAGGAATGAAACAAGTTGCAGACGACATGAGTGATCAAAAGCGTTCGTGATCGCATAGCCTCACTTTCTTCATGTTCAAAAACACTCAACCGCTCTCACAGGGAACCAGATTAGACAAGACCTTCGAAATTGGCTCTCTCCTCCAGATCCCTCCGTAAATTTCAACACCGCAAGCGATGCTCACCACGAAGGTACTGCCCTGTGGTTCATTGAAGGTACTACCTTCATGGATTGGAAAGCGTCTGGGTCATTGTTGTGGCTCTACGGAAAACGTACTTCGCTCTATTTCTCTAGCTTCGCTTTTTCTAATAGACTTCCGCCCCCATAGCGGGTTCCGGCAAGAGTGTACTCAGGTTCGTCTCTTCCATCCGAGACTCATTATAGCCTTTAGTTTTGACATTCCGACAGCTCGTCGATTATCCAGGATATCAAATCCATTTGCGACGCAGGATCTGCTCATATTGCCTTCTTTTTCTTCGACTTCAAGGATAAGGGAAAGCAAGATGCCCACGCCCTACTTTCCTCTTTCCTCGTTCAACTCAGCCATCAATCCACATCTTTCTGCGACATTCTCTTTGGTTATTACTCATCCCACCAATCTGGCTCACAACAACCCAGTGACCGAACACTCATACAATGCATCGAAAGCATGCTCAAAGCATCAGGACGCGTCCCAACCTATCTCATCATTGATGCCCTGGATGAATGTCCCAACGCAACCAAGCTTCCGCCGCCACGCGAAAAGGTCCTGGAGCTCATGGAGATGCTCGTCAAGTTGAATCTTTCGAATCTCCGTCTATGCGTAACCAGTCGTCCTGAGGTTGATATTCGGGCGTCTCTCGGGCCTTTGACAACCAGATGTATATCTCTTCATGACCAAAGCGGTCAAAAGAAAGATATTGAGAATTACCTGAGGTCGGTGGTCTACTCAGACCGAAACATGAGGAGATGGCGAGACGAGGATAAGAAGTTGGTCGTTGAGACGCTCACAAAGAAAGCCGACGGGATGTAAGGACATAATTTGTGCTCAAGAACGCTTTCTCATATTCTCACTCAGGTTTCGTTGGGTCTTTTGCCAACTGGAAACATTAAGGCCCTGTCTTCCACCGAGTGTGCGACCAATTCTCAACGAATTGCCCGAAACGTTGGACGAGACGTACGGACGGATACTGCAAGAGATTCCCAAGTCGAACCGATTGCATGCTCATCGGCTCTTGCAGTGCCTCACTGTTGCCGTTCGGCCACTTTGTGTGGAGGAGCTTGCGGAAGTCCTCGCAGTTGACTTTGGCGCAACGGGGGGAATTCCGAAACTAAACGAAAATTTACGGTGGGAGGATCAAGAGCAAGCAGTACTATCCGCATGTTCGAGTTTGATCGCCGTTGTCTGGGACGATTATTCCCGAGTGGTCCAATTTTCGCATTTCTCGGTCAAAGAATACTTGACTTCGGATCGTCTTGCCACTTCGACAATCGACGCCTCCCAGTATCATCACATACTTCTCGAGCCATCGCATACGATCATGGCGCAAGCTTGTCTCAGTGTCCTACTTCGTTTGGACTCTCACACCAACAAAGCCAATCTCGAGAACCTTCCTCTAGCTCGATATGCTTCTGGGTACTTTGGAGACCACGCCGAGTTTGGGAACGTTTTGTCACACATACGGGACGGGATTGACGACCTCCTTGATGCAGAAAAGCCCCATTTTGCTGCATGGTTGTGGTTACGCCAAAGTGATTCCGAGGGGCCGCAAGAACGACCAGAGGAATCTCCGCTGTACCACGTTGCGGGATTTGGATTCTGTGCCATGGTGGATTACCTGATTTCAAAGCGACCAGATGATCTCAGCGTCAGGGGCTACCGTGGCATGCCATTGCACATAGCGTTGTATAATGGTCATGCCAATGTTGCACTGTTACTCCTCGGGCACTGTATGGACGTGGATGTTCGAGGAATTGATGACCAGACACCGCTACACATGGCAGTAGACAGCGGACTGCTCGAGGTTACTCGCATACTCATCGAGCGGGATGCGAGTATCAATGCGCGAGATTCGGAAGGCCGGACTCCACTGCACCCAACGTTTCGTATTCAATCTATGCTATTTGATGACAAATATTTCGACGTGGTGCGATATTTACTAGAGCATGGTGCGGACGTGGACGCCCAAGCCAACACTGAGCGTACTGAGCACCCAACACCCCTCCATCTGGCGTCGTACTTTGGAGGCTTCAAGGTTGCACAACTGTTGCTCGACCATGGTGCAGATATCAATGCGCGGGGCAAGAATGGTCGGACACCATTACATGGGACATTAGTCGATATGCACGACAATCTCGAGGGTCATTTTTTTGATACTGTACGATTCTTGCTGGAGCACGGCGCGGACATCCATGCACTGGATAACGACCATGCGACTCCGCTTCATGTGGTGTCAGAGTCCGGCGGTGTTAAAGCCACCCGGCTACTTCTCAAGTATGGTGCTGACGTTCACGCCCTAAATAACACCCACTCGACCCCGTTGCATTTGGCGTTGCAACGTACATACGTCGACACCGAGGTTGCGCGCCTACTGCTCGAGCATGGTGCAGATGTTCACGCAGTGGATGGCAACCACTTGACCCCGCTGCACTTTCCATCAGGACGTGGCAATGTCGAGGCTACATATCTATTACTCGAGCATGGTGCGGACGTTCATGCACTGGATGGCAACCACTCGACCCCGCTGCACTTTGCCTCGAAAAGTGGCAACGCCGAGGCTGCACGCATACTGCTCGAGCATGGTGCGGACGTTCGCGCACTGGATGACAACCATTCGACGCCACTACATCTTGCATCCGAACATGGCAACGCCGGGGCTGCACGTCTACTACTCGAGCATGGTGCGGACGTTCACGCGCGGGATAATAATCATTCGACCCCACTGCATTTTATATCACAACGTGGCTATGCTGGGGCTACACACGTACTGCTCGAGCATGGTGCCATCGTTGACGCACGGAATAACGAAGACTCAACCCCGCTGCATGTTGCATCACAATGTGGCAACACCAAGGTTGCACGCCTACTTCTCGAACATGGTGCAGACATCCATGTGCGGAACAAGACAGATCAGACACCACAACACCTACTGTTGGCCATGTGTAGCGACAAACAGCCGGATAACGATATCGATACCATACGGTTCTTCGTAGATCCCAGTGCAGATGTCGACGCAGTTGATAACAACCACTCGACTCTGCTACATAGGGCATTATACTGCAGAGACGTCAAGTTTGCACAGCTGCTTCTCGAACGTGGTGCAAACATCAATACGCGGAACAAAGTGGGACAAACACCACTTCACCACATATTGGTCGGACTCGTTGATAACTCTTGGGCTAGTGTCTTTGATGTGCTACAGCTCTTACTTGTGAATGGCGCGGACGTTGATGCATTGGATGACGCCCAGTCGACTCCGCTCCATGTGGCATCGGAATATGGCTGCACCAAAGCTACACGGCTACTGCTCAAGTATGGCGCGAGTGTCCATCTCCAGAACGAGCAGGGTCAGACCCCCTCCCAAGTTGCGTCATCACGGGGTCACGAGGCGATCACACGGATGTTGTCAGAGCATTTGCAGAGTGAGCAGAAGATGTGACATTTATGACAGTACAGGTCTTACGTAGAGTCTCAAAACGATCCCATCCCATTTTGTTGTATTTTATAGTCCTATACACGAATAGCCTCTAGTTTATAGCCCCTTTCCCAAATGACTAGCCTGCAAGGATCTAAGCCGTCACAACTGGGAATTGCGAAGGAGGTATAGCGGTAGCGATGGATGCCCGGTGGTGGACAGGATTGCCATTCAAGCGGGAATCTTGATAGGGGTGGTAGAAATAGGCTGACTGGGACAGGCAACACATCGCCTAAGAAAAATGGGAAAGGGTGACATCCTCGTGCAAACATTTAGCATCGTCCTCGACTTGAGAAATGAGGTATTTTTAAAAGCACATCTTGACGGAGGTGGTGCACTTACCTCACAAATCCGTAGGCGACAGTGCTCCTCCTGTTTCCGCCTTTGCCTATTCCTCTGCCTCGTCTCCCATGGCCATGGCTTGTGGGAGGTTAACAACGACCGACACTGGGGTCACAGCGTCTGCTGGCGGGACTTGCTGAGACTCGCGCTGGAGGACCGTAGGAGGAGATCAGACGCCAGGCCCGCCCCGCGCCTGTACGTCGTCCTTCATCCTTCGAGCCCCGCCCTCCCTCTTCAAACTAGCCACCATCCTTCGCATCCACCCTTTCGTTCTCCTTTGCCTTTCTCCGTCTCGGGTGCGAACTCCCGCCTGTTGCGGCCTTTCGTGACGGCAGTACCACAGAGGGCCACCTCGAACGGCCTCGAGACGAGTCCAAGCACGGGCTGCGAGCTATCTTTCAGAACCGTCAGAGCTCGCAGGCACAAGGGAAGGTGCAGGTGCGGGTGTAATCGGAGTACCAGAGTCTGACGAGGAACTTGAAGATGAAGGTGGAGTCGATGTGGCTTGACCTGGTGACGTGGATGACGGTTTGGGTTGATGCTTGCCGCCTCGCCCGGACTTGCACTTGCTCAGAGAGGACGGAGATGGCTTGGCCACAGGTGGAGCAGCGGACAGGTTTCCGGTCTTCGGCTGTGTCGTGGAGCCAGCCTGAGCGGAGGCCGGCTGGGCGGCCGCAGCCCTCTTTGCAGCTCCTTTGTGCCAAGCGGTGCACTCGAATGGCCCCCTTGGTTCGCCTCGGAAGCGGCACCGGAGGTGGCGGCGTTCTTTCTGTTGGATGCTTGAGCGGCGTCCTTGTAGTGAGTGTGATTTCTTTCGTTTGCCTCTTTGTCCCGTGGGGCAGATTTCTCGACCTCGAGGGCGGCCAACAAGGGCCCGGAGGTCGGCGTAGCGGGATGTTCAGTAGAGGCAACTTGAATTATGTGAGCGAAATGATGTCCGAAAATTATATATGTGCGATGAGACACACCTAATATCTCCAGGAGCTGATCAGCGTTGTGAGGCTTGGTTGAAGGAGCCTCCAGAGACTGCAGAAAGGCGATGTACTCCTCATCTGATCCAGATGATTAGGTGAGAGAGGGTTTCAAAAAGATCACGACGTACCTGGATCGATGGTCGCGTTCCTACTGTCCCACTTTTTGTCCTCCAGTGGTCGCTTCTGATATGGAGCAAACTCCAACAAGGCCTACGATTCGTTTCCTTTTGGGAATTAATCCAGATGGCGTCAGTTTGAGTCTAAAGACTGGAGAGGGATGGCGAAAGGACAGACCTACTTTATATTTGAGTATGTAGTCGGGCTGAACCTGACGACTAATTCTTCGGTCCCGACAGCGATATTCAGCCTTCAGTTCTGAATCGCTGTATTGGTATTGTCCGTAAGTGCCCATGGAATCACAACAAATTTGTCTGTGGCACTCACTTCTTTACATTGCCAGGATGAAACTCTCTCCAGGTTACAGTGTCATCGGTAACCCAGACCTGCACAGACTGCCAAAAGATCTGTTCGGGAAGGTTCGGGGGGAACCTGCGGACGACGGACTTGGGGCGTTCTGGGCCAGTGGCTTTTTGACTGTCCCTGGCAGTTTTCCCTGGCCTTGGACCGGGATTGAGATTTCTTGGCATCTGGCAGGTTCAGCAGTTGCACTATAGTGCAAGGCACTCATCTACAACCTGCTTGTGGGAGCCAGAATTTTGAGTGCCCAGCCAAACCATTGAAATCTAGGTGAGAACATGGGGGAAATATGTCGATTCCGAGATTTTCACATTTTTGGGCACTTATCAAATTAGGATCTAGTTTTGTACCTAAGTGCCCATGAATTAGGGTCAAAATATAAATGTAAATGTAAATGCACAATATGATCATTTTGGGGTGCATCGGTCTCGGTCCAAATCATCACATGTTGTGCTTGCACTGCACTAGTGTTGTAGTGTTGGTCATATATTGTTAAAAGGGATTGCAATGTAAAGCTGAGTGGTGTAGTGGTTATTATGTTCTTACATGAGTTGGCATGTGTCACCGCTGCTATTAGCGCAGTAACATTAGGCACGAGTTGGTAGTTGAGTTGGTTCGATGGTGCGGCTTTGAACCTAGTATCGAACTGCTGTCGATGGGTTGCGCTTCTTTATACAGTCACAAGGTCCATTGTTGTGCGCTACCTTGGGTGAGATGTACTGGCAGAACTGATAGTCGTTATTCTGAGGAGTGTCTTGCGGGGTCGTCGGTTGCATATAGTAAGGTTACCACTTGCTGCTTTACGTTGCAGTAGCCACCTTATGAGAGCGCACAAGAGAGAGAGGGGGTGCAAGGAAACGCGACCGGTAATGTAACCCAGCCAGATTCATCATGGGATTAACGCACCGTATCGCAGTCTGGCAGCAAAATGTAAATAAATCACGTATCTGCCAACATGGCCTAATAAGCTACAATGAACTGGTAAGAAAAGGTATAGACATCATCGCGCTCCAAGAACCCTCCATAGACGCCAGTGGGTTCACGCTGGCCTCCAAGGACTGGATCACGGTATACCCCACTCTCCATGGCAAGGCGAACAAGACCACCAGAGCAGTCACGCTCATCAGGGAATCGATGGAGTCGGATGCATGGAGGCAAATCGATTTCCCATCGAGCGACGTAGTCGTCATCCAAATCAAGGGAGAGTGGGGTAAACTTACAGTCGTTAATGTCTACAACGATTGCCACAGCGACGAAACAGTCTGATTACTAACAAACTTTCATAACAGTAACAGAGCAGAGATCTTGCCACTCGGCGGCAAAATGGCACACCTGCTGTGGGTTGGGGACTTCAATAGGCACCATCCATTCTGGGACGACCCCAATGACGTGAGACTCTTCACCAACAAGGCCACTGAGGTGGCTGAAAAGCTAATTGAAGCACTCGCGGACGCCGGTCTTGAGCTCGCCCTCCCGAGCGGCACCCCGACCCACAGACACAACGTCACAAAGAAATGGAGTAGACTAGACCAAGTCTTCATCTCTGACCACTCAGGTAACACGCTGATTTCCTGCGACACGCAGCCAGACCGCTGGGGAATTAACACAGACCACCTACCAATCCTAACGGAATTGGACCTTAAAGTGGAACAGGCGGAAGAGCAAGAAATCCCGAACTTCCGCAACGTAGACTGGGAGGAATTCCAAAAAGAGCTGAGTACTCAACTAGATAAAATAGAAAAACCCGTCCTGATAAAGTCCCAATCGCAGTTAAATTCGGTCTGCGATAGTCTCACGAAGGCGATTCAACACGCCATAACAGCTCAGGTCCCAACGACCATCATCTCTCCGAAATCTAAGCGGTGGTGGACAAAGGAGCTCACCCAGCTCCGGTGGATCACAAACAAACTCGGAAGGCAGTCTTTCAACAGACGGCTAGACCCAGACCACACGGTGCATAGAGAGCACAATGAAGCGGTCAAAAAGTACCGCAAAACCCTGGAGCAAACCAAAAACCAACACTGGAGGGACTGGTTAGAAAACGCCGAGGACCCGGACATATGGGCGGCGCACAGACTCACCTCAAGCTCCTGGGGTGACGGCGGCAAATCCAGAATCCCAGTGCTGAAATACGAGTCAGGAGCAGGCGAGGCAATAGCCAGCACAAACTCGGAGAAAGGGAAAATTCTAGCTAAAGGCTTCTTTCCAGCTAAACCCTCATCCGACGAAGCTCTGGCAAACCACACTTATCCTGCGGAATGCGAAAAGGCGGTAAACATCACCATGGAGCAGGTAAAGGCGCAGCTAAAGAAGCTCAAGCCCTACAAAGCTCCGGGACCAGACGGTATCCCAAACATCGTGCTCACAAAGTGCGCTGACATGATTGCACCCAGACTAACACACATAAGCAAAGCGATGGTGGATAAAAGGTTGTCATACAAGCCCTGGAAGGAATTCGTCACGGTAGTCCTCAGGAAACCCGGAAAGCCCAAGTATGACACCCCTAAGGCATACAGACCCATCGCCCTGCTTAACACGATGTGGAAAGTCACCACGGCGATTGTAGCCAACCTTATCACCCATGTCACCGAAAAACACCAGCTCCTACCAGCCAACCACTTCGGCGGCAGACCAGGATGCACGACAACGGATGCGATGCACCTGCTAACTAACAGGATCAAATCCGCGTGGAGGGCTGGTAAGGTAGCCTCGGTACTATTCTTGGACATAGAGGGAGCATTCCCAAATGCGAATCCGGAAAGGCTAGTGCATAATCTTAAAAAGCGCCGCATTCCGCGGAAATACACTGATTTTGTGCGCAACATGCTCAAGGACCGGGTCACAAACTTGAAGTTCGACGGGTACACTTCGAGCTGCATACCGATCAACAGTCAGAATGGTCAGCGGAGAGGGAGGTGTAGAAAACTGGTCGAAGACCCACAGTTCCCCTCTAGAATACTCTAAACTTGCGCTAATGAACTTCGCGCACAGTAGCAAGAAGGCACCAAACCCGGTCCTCAAGTTGCCACAAAGAATGGTACAACTGGCAGAAAGCACAAAATACCTTGGGGTAATCTTCGACAGAAACCTCAAGTGGAAAGTGCAGCAGGTGTACGCGGTTGAGAAAGGGACCAAATGGGCAGCACAAATAAGACGACTGGCAAGACCCTCATGGGGCATATCCCCAAAATACGCTAAGCGCCTTTTCACTAGCATCGCGCTCCCAAGGATAATGTACGCAATTGACGTCTGGTGCATTCCTGCAGACAGCGAGCATGCAGGGCCGAGAGGCAAGGGATCGGCATCAGTCATGAAGCAAATGGCCACCGTACAAAGAGCCGCGGCGCTAGCCATAACTGGCAGACTCCGTACATCTCCAACGGACGCGCTAAATGCCGCTTCAAACCTCTTGCCAGCCCACCTCTCAGTCAATAAAAGATGCCACAAAGCTGCCGTTAGGATGGCCACACTCCCAAAGGAACACCCACTCTACAAAGCGGTCAATTGGAAGGTGACGTGAACGACCAAAAGGCACCGGGGACTGCTCCAAACCCTAGCAAGCACATTTAACATAGACACCAGGAATCTGGAGAAAATCCCAACAACCACGCGTAACCCTTCCAGTATCGGTAAGCTCCCGTTCAGTATCAGTATTCCGGCAAGCAAGGAGGACTCGGTGTGGGAAGCAGAAAATGCCCCCGAGGAGATTCAGGTCTTCTCGGACGGCTCAGCGCAGAACGGAAGAGTCGGAGCAGCCGCAGTACTAATCAGGAGAAACAGGCCAGAGCGCGTGCTACACCTCCACTTGGGCCCCGAAGCTGTCGCGATCGCGGCCTTCAGCCGCGTTCGTGACCTCCACGCACACTCCTGGATCACATGACCTTAA
>QFFA01000775.1:0-34563 GCA_003316565.1 Russula foetens
AGTGTCGATGACCAATCTCTTATACTCTTTGGGCCACTCCCGCATGATCGCGTCCGTGTGAACAATGTACTCGATGTAATCCGCGATATCCTTATTTTGTCCAACTTCGTCATGAAGGGACACGCTGTAGGTTGCCAAGGGCGCGAGAGCCATTCTGATGTCCATCTCGGGTCGACTGGTGACACATAAATGCAGATGTGGGAGATTCAAGTCAATGAGATTCCTCACGAGCTCGAGAGCCTGTTCACGTGGTGACGGATAGTCATGGGAATTCGGATACTCGTCCAAGGCATCTACGATGATGTATAATGGCCCTTCGCCAGGAATGGCGAGCATTTCCTTCAAGCAACTTGTAAGTGCGCTATCGCTAGGCTGTTGGAGGCCACGATTATGCTTCAAATAGAAAGAATAGAGAATTTCGCAGAGATTATTGGATTGAATGCAGAGTTGGATGAGCAACGAAGACAGTAATCCGCGAGCGCTGTGCTTAGCGCGATCCCTGAAGTCGGTGTAAAAGTATCCGACGGTGGCTAATCCCGCATCGCGCAAGAGCTGGACGTGGTGGATGATGGTTGAACTAATCAATTAAGTCAGTGTATTCAAGAGGAATTAGCCGCGGTTGTACATACCACAAGACACTTTTTCCTGATCCAGCTATGATGTTGTAGGAGCCGGTCACTAGTAGTCAAGACATCAAGACGAAGTAAGTGCGCACGTTTGCCACTGATCCATAGTAAAGATCCGGTCATTTTCCATCGCTGAAAAGTTTTGCCTTCGGTAAACCATGTAGCTGTTCCTCTGTGGTGGGCCTTGCGAGCAAGGTTGTAGTTTGTCGATGAGTTTGGAGGCGACAACCAACAGTGAAGGTCGTGTTGTAAGTGATCGCCTATAGGCTGTTCAGCTTTGTTGCTAATACCTGAGACGTGAATGTGCTACGGACTGCTTATCCTGGTCATCTCGTTTGTTGTCTGGTGTATGGAAACTAGAACCAAATTCAACCCAAGCCCGTTCAACGTTCGCGCACTGTGACGTAGATAGAATAGACATACCCAGAGCCTGTCTGATACCTTCCGTCGATGCATTGCCATCTAACCGGAAGTGTTCAATGGTATGCGTGTAACAAGCCGAACGGAATTTGATCACCTTCCATGACTACTGTCATATTACTAATTATGCCGTAAATGACCTCGAGAATCAGGCCGAAAGTCACCCGAGCCTCCTCCTGTGTGAGTCTGGCTAGTCTCTGTAACACCGCACCAACGTCATTTTGCGCAAGTAGTTCTTCCTCATAGTGTCCTGGGGCATATTGGTCAATAAGAAACTTCCGCAGGCGCTGAACATACTGAATCGTCCTTCTCTGACTTGCTTGGTTGCTAGCGTGATTACTGACAGCAATTCGGCCATTACCTTGGTGACGGTTTCGGTCATTGCTGGTGTCAGCGTGGTCTCAGTCTGGACCATGAGACGGTTGATGCCTCTGATGAGACTTTCGATCCATTCAAAGAGCTCTAAGAGAGCGCCATGGCTTGCGCTGTTGCTTTTGGCCGCCTGGCAAACTCAAAAGCTTAGAAGCAGGTTGGCTGAAAATGGCAACAAAAATATATACCGCAAGAAGGATGCCGATTCCGGAAAATATGTATTTCGCCGGTGTGAAAACCTAAAATATATCAATGTGTGGTTGTTAAGGACGGAAATCGCTAGGCTTACCGGACATGCACTGTCGCTTGGAGCACGGTGCCCAGAAAAGTCATGAAAGCAGTCGATGATAGACCTGATAGGCATAAGACACTCCAACAGCTGAGCGTTCCCATCCGTTACCCCATCGAAAGTCAAGGCTTGTTCCCGAAGAATCTCAAGGATGGCATTGGGGGTGTCACAGTTTTTGACTCGGATAGTGAGCGGATTGTTCATGAGGTCTATCCCCGTCTGTCTAGTGTAGTTGTCCAAGACGACACCAAAAATGGCATTAGAGACAGAAGAGGAGGGGGATGGGCTGTGGCTCAAAGACATGGAGATGTTAACACGGATGAACGGAGTGTGTGGTGGGGAACAAACCCGTTTGTTCCCCCAGAATATATAGTGTCGAAACTTTCCCAAAAGGTCGCCATGATACAAAGTTCCCGGATACAAACCGAGGCTGTGACGTGTGCTAGCTGTGCAATTATAAGGGGGTTGTCGTTCTTGGAAGAAGTGAGGAAAATTTTCCATTGCAGTGCGGTAACTTGATGGGAAGCGCCGATTTCAGTTGAAGCATATTCGTGCTGGTTGAAGCCTCTCTTAGAGCATCGTCACTTCATAGAGGCTAGCACTTACAGTTCCCTCAGGGCCTCCGAGTCTCCACGTTCTGTGATGACAATGAAGGCTGAGTTGAGAGAGCGCGAGATGGGATGACTACATATCAGTTTAGGCGGCCGTTTTGAGCAGTGTCCTCGAGGCCTGTTATTGTACCTGGCCTGTTACGCCACCTGAAACTGCGAGTGTATGCGGACGTGGACAGCCCTGACAACTCCCGTAAGGCAAATCATAGAGCCACAGCCACGTGAAGGGCCACGGAGCGCCTGTCAGCGCCACAAGTCTTCCTGTCTCTTATGCTCCTCTCACTGCCTCTATTCAGCTCTTACAGCCTACAGCCTCAACCAAGACACCCCTAGGTGTAGAGGTCAAAAAAAGAAAATAAGAATTTTTAAGGGAGTCTTTCGTGTACGCGTTCGTCCCCTTTAAATCTCTTATTCTCCCCCTTTCCCTCTCCTGCTGGTCCCAATCGGAGGTGCCTTGGCACGAGGCATTCGAGACTAAAGGTTCTCAAACATGATATCCGGAACACCTGAGGGGAACACCGTATGTCCGTCTGCTCTTCTGTATGACGTGTTGTGGCTCTACACATATGAATTCACCTCCCACTGACGCCGAGGGATGGCATCGCCGCGAGAAACAGCTGTCGCAGCATGAACCTACCGTGCCCTACCCTCAAGGCCGCGAGGACCGCTATATCTATTTTGCCAACCGGGCCTGTCGTACGACCCTTCACTACACAGCAAGCGTGTCCCCAACGGTGAATCGCCTTTGAGAAAGACATCGCATCTCACATCGCATACTTCTCCAGGCGAACGTACGTCCCCGCTGTTTATGATCTTCCTCAGACTGTCCTCCGCCTCAACTCGTCTCCCCCCTAGTCTTGGTTTCATCTCTTGGGAGTTACGTGTTCTAAAATTATATCTGGGACCCCACCGACCGCGACTGTTCCTACTGCAAAGACGATCGGATCCCTGCGTGAGACCCCTTGACCGCTTCGTTCTCTGGTATGCTGCCACTGTTTCACTGTCTTTGCCTACACTAAGACTACACCCTTTATCTTTCATTTTATCACAGGCCGTGTCGCTGAGAATTCATCTTCTGGTGGCATGCTCGCACTCATGGTGGAGCACTTTAAGGAAATATGCCCGAATTTCACAGTCATCGATCTGGACGAGATCAAGGACGCGCTAGGTGGTACATCTGCTGTGGACCTCATACAGGCATAGATCGACAGGCTCGAGCGGACGGAGGATCGGTGTTCAGAGACTAAGGCGCATACCAGGCAGGCAGGACTTCGATTTTTGGTGCGTTTTTACCTTTACCCGCTCACCCAAATCTGATTTGGGCGGATGAGGCCACTTGCCAACTGTGACGCACTTTGGCTGCTGGTCACTACTCATCACTGCCGCGCTCGGCGCAAACGCGCGCATCATCGCATCATCCATCCCTCACTCTATTCCCTCACCCCATCTTCCTTCTCGCCGTATTTCAAACCCCACGTCCCTCTCGGGTCCTCTCACGCTGCACATCCGTCGTGGAGACTTCACCAAACATCTCTACATCTCGCCAACTGCCAACTACACGGCTTACAACGAGTACCCGGGGCGATCAGACAGGTTGCCCTCCCGAGAGACTACAGCAAACACATCTTCGCGCGCCCTCTGGATGGGCCGCAAAACGAGATTGGGTCGCAACATCGACAACAAGATCTCGGGGTGGCAGAATGGTATAGTGGGGGTACGAGGTGCGTGGTTGTCTTCTCGTGATGGTGCTGCCTGACTGATTCTTCGCCAGGTTTTATCGGCTTTATTGAGAGTGTCCATGCGCGCTGTGTTGTTCTTGGTCTCAACAGGCCTTTTCAAATTGAGGATTCGCTCCCCAGTCGCCAACTTCCCTCAGGATCCCAGGTGGCCAGGGCACGCTCATCCGGGCCCCTCCGTGGCGGCCGTGGCGGCGTATCTTGGTCGCTCTGCAGCTGCGCCTCATCCCGTTCACCCTTGCCCTTTCTCACCGGCGTCTCGACTTCGCGGACGGCCTCGCCTTGCGGTGGCATCTCGGGGCCTGCGCCCTGCTTCACCATATGCCCCGGTTCCAATGCCTCGCCTCGAGTTTTGCGGCGGCGGCTCTCTCAGCCCCACTTGCAAGCTCGATGCTGGCGGTTCCCTTTCCCAGGGCTGGTGCGGCGCCTGCTCGGCTGCACCCGACGGTTCCTCTGCGGCTGGTTCTGTTCCTGTCTCCCCCTTCGGAGCATGACATTTGCGGGCCCAGTGGCCCTCCTCTCCGCAGATGTGGCATCCGCCCCTGCGCCTCTACAATCGGGAATACAATGGACATCATCCGGCTTGCCACAGGCTTCCCTGCTCAAAAATCCCTTTGGCCTGGGCGGGCTGGATTCCGATCAGTCTATATGGCTGCCCTCATGTCGTTGCTTGTCATGTTTGGTTAACCTCCCTCTGTTATTGCGCTTAGTCACTTTCTATAGGAATGTTTCGACGCGTCGTCTCTACTACCAATACACAACACATACTTTACCTGCTTGCACCCCTCAGCCCCGTCACGACATTCCAACGCTTCGCTCACCACCTCGTCACCCCATCGTCGCATTCCGACGCTGCCTGCATTTTTTTCTTCACCTACCCTGCCTCCTCCCTCTTTTATCGTGCTCAAGTGCCAGGGACAACACAGGCCGTCCACGCCGACCGTGATTCCACAATCCCAACGGTTTTCCAACATGGGGTCGACAACTTTCGCCCTCACCCTCCAAGCACCACCACTCTCACTCCCACTCCCCCACCGTCGCAAGCACCCTCACTCTCATACTTGCCATCGCCATCACCACCGTCCCTCGACACTCACCCTCATTGCCATCCCTTCTCCTGTCTCGTCCACAGGCTCGTCTCCCGGAAGCGCCTCCGTCTCCAGCACCGTCAGCTTCGTCCTTCCCACCCCAAGGCAATTTGCAAGCGGGGTCGTTCACTCCTGGCATGAACTGTGCGTCTCCTGCTGTCCTGCTCTGTGCCGCGAAGCCGACTGAGTGATTGACAATGTATTCATCAGGAGAACTTCTCCGGCAATCTGGACGTATGCGAGGTGATGGGCCACCTCATCCTGCAGCCCGAAGTTAGACTACCAGCCCTCGCTGGCATGGCCCCCGCAAGCATGTCTCTGAAAGGGCATTTGCCCGGTTTCATTGGTCTGGAACCTATCTGTCATCGCTCTTTCATGTTTTGTCTCCGACGATACACACGCACGCGCGCATCCCAAAGCCAAGTATGCACACCCCCAACGTCGTCCGTGACCTCGGTCCGTGCTTGTCCCACTGAGGCAGCCAGGCCCGCAACGAGGCAGTGTGGCCTGCCAAGGAGATGGTGATGGCTACAGAGAGGACGGCGCCTCGGTCTGCGCATACGGCTGCATCTGCGGCTGGCCGCAACGTCATGCTCGCCGTGAACTCGCTTTGCGCCCGCGCGGTCGCGTCGGCGCTGCCCCCGGATAAACGTGCGCATGGTGCATTCAGCATAGGGATCAGCGTGGCATTGGCATATCCGCGCGTGATGTGCTCCTCGTCCACACGGTACGCCGTATCCCGGGCTCGACGATGTCAGGCTTAGAGCACAGAAGAGTGGATCCCCTAATGTCATGTCATAGAGGTCGCCCATCACACCTATATTTAGAGGAAAGTTTCGCTCTACCTCGCGGGTCACTAATGTCTAGCATCATGTCGCTACTCTTATGTGGCATCAGGTTCAGCGTACCCGTACGCAGCTTTTTGTGTATATTTATTCACGTTATCAAACAGTAATCATGGTGCGGTGACCCGAGTCCTTGCATCTGGCATGGGTCGGTGATTTGTCGGTAAGAGTGGGGTTTGGTTTGAAGTGAGCATAACCAAAATGGTTTCCGTAAGCAAAATGTCACACTGGTACTGGCAATCGATTTGATACTAAGAATATCCGTGATAGCTGGGCCCCGTCTGGGCAAGGAGAGGCATCAGGGTCCTTTCAACTTCAGTCCAACTTCTTTTCGATCCGCCAACACGAGGGTGTTAAGGGACGCGCCCATCACTCGTGGTGCCGTGCCGTTATCCTGTCTGCTGACTGAGCATGTGGTGCAGCTCAAGTCGCGGTGTTGTCCCTAGCCATCAGGAGCAGTTTTGTGATCTGTTCTCGTACTCTCAGATTCTGAGGTGAAAATTGCCAGTGTTCGGCAGTTAGAAGAACCTAGAGCAAGGCCGGGCCATAGGAGACATCGTAATTTTTTTTTGTGCAAATTTGAAAAATTGATTTTGCGTGGCGTGGGCGTGGCACTCAAAGATGGCAACTGCCGCATTTCGGCCGTACTCCGACCCAGAGTCCGACATGTCAGAGCTCAAAGCGCTCTGCTCTGCTCAAAATTTTATCATTAATTATCCCAGATAGTCAACTAGTAACTCCGAGTCGTTGACTTGGACCACCTATCCTAGCTGCTCCAGAAGGTGGGACGCCATGGCATGTCGGGAATGTTGGGCAGTCGTTCACACGTTCACGTTTGACCCCAGCCCAGAGGGACTTGGTCCACGTTCATGATAATACCTCGACAAACAAATAAGTAACCAAAACCGTGCAGTGCCCACCAGCACCCGTTCTCCGCTCTAACGCGCAGCCAGAACACTGGGTCGATCGTTCCGAGAACTTGCGCTTGTATCGAGTCCGCACCCACGTTGTAACCTCTTGAGTTGCTTCGCACTGTACCGCAACTCGTCCCTTTTTATTGACAAATATGCGTTAATGGTATCGATCCGATCCACAGCACGCTGGGAATAGGGAATCCAAGTAACAGCGACAACCAATTTGTCCCTCCCTCTCTCTTGCTACAATCTGCAGTAGTTCTCACCTTCTTGCATGCTATGTCTTGCCTGTCGGAATCATTGCATCAATACACATGCCTACTTCAGGTCAAGGTCGGCTAAACGACATGTCATCGTTAAAGACGAAAGATGCTAGGGTCGTGACAAATGTGAGTGTGCATGCTCGTGGGCACTATGCGCAGGTGAGAGCGCACCACCTGACAATGAAGAGGCTCATGTCAATATATGTGAAGGATTACATGGAAAACTGGGGTTCATTCCGAGGCGGTTTTCGAACGATGATAATCGATCATCGCATCGGAAGATTTAAGTTCCCAGCTCAGCATCCGCTTCTGATGGCGCACACCAAAATGTGCAATCCCTAAACAACTTTGATTCCGTGGGCGTCTGTTGCGGCGCTCCTGCTGTTCACCTTCATGTAGGCAGATTTGGTCAGTGACCCTGTTAGGTGGTGCTGTGATAGACGAAAGGTGCGTAAGAGCGGGGCGCCCGGGGGAGATGGACGAAAGCGGTCCAGGTGTTCAAGTTATGGGTGATGCAGTGGAGCAGCAGGGTGAGAAGACCCACTCGACGTGCATATCGGATCATGGGCCTGGATCACACACCAAACTGATGGTACGGCGTTCTATCAGGGAGATGCATCCAGCCTCCAGTCCATCAGAGCAGGTTGGGGCATGTAATTATTTGCCATTTGTCGACGCAAGGAAGCACCTGCCAGTGCCCCATATCACATTAAAGCAGACTTGGCCCGCGCAGCACCAAGGGCAGGAAAGGGATAAATCAATGCAGAAGCGGGCTTCCTCGGGTATTTACAGATGTATGAGCGAGAGGGCCGGTGACGGGCTGAGTGTCAGAAAGTGCACTGGCAGGCATGGCTCCTTTCGATTAAGGCCTCAACAACTCGTTTTCAGTTGGGATGTGGCGCTGGAAGTCACGACCACTACACTACACCTCATCCACTGGCAGACTCCGATCAGCACGAGGACGAGTTCTGGAAAAGGATCTATACTGAAAACATACTTTTCAGTCTTATGGTTCCTCCGAGGCAATGGCGGAGTTCAATCGGAGACCAGATTCGAATAGTGGCGGCGCTGAGAGAGCAGACTGGATTCCACCACGAAGGTCACGAAAAGGTTCAAGTCCGCGATATGTCAACCGATACAGTAAAGGGTCAAAGAGGGTCTGTTGCCGAGGAGGGGGTGGCCCCGGAGGAGGGCTGGTACAGTGCCAGATGGTGATTGCAGTGAGGCAGGCCTTGCCAGTTTGGGTTACTTGGGTCGCAGGTTCAAGTTCCCGGAATCTGATCACTTTCCCAAAGCTCCGCCTCACGCCGGCGTCTGCTCGTACCAGATATATCAGCACAACATACGGGCAAAGGTTGAATTTCTTCCCTACTATTCCCTTCCACTGGCACAGTTTCACTCAAGTTCCCCCCACAGTATTCACCGTCTTGCCAGTGATATGTCTACGGACTTTTCCCTGTCTCCTGAAGAAAGCATTAATGATATCCTCGTCAAGTACAAGAACTGGACAGGGGAAGATCTTGTCGATGTTCCACTTGCCACCGAGATCGAATCTTGTATCTCCGAGTCTCCCACTGCCATCTATCGGCATGTTTTCGAGCGGCGCACTGAGGCATTTGATGATGACGTTAGGAAACGCCTTCGCGCAGTTGTTGATAAACTGCAAGCTCTCTCTACCACTCCTGCTATTAGCGAGGTTGCTGGTCTCCAAGCTGTAGGTCTTTTGAATGCCTTTCAAGTATACGGTCTATGTCACTAACCTGAAAATGCTTCGTCCTCTAGGCATCACAACCCGTACAACTTGTCTTTTCGTCAATCAATACTCTTCTTGCTGTGCGTATCTTCCTTGCCGCCCACAACTGGCTCACTAAAACGAGGAAATTTAGGTCCTCCAGGCGGCCAAGAGTGACGCTGCTAGTGACAACCGCGATGCCGCCAATCGCGATGCCGCCAATCGCGACGCTCTCGTGGACCTTTTTGCTTACGTCGGAAATGTCCTTAAACGACTCAAGATTTATCCCGAGATCTCCGTTATTCCAGGAGCGACTCAGGCACTCGTCAAAATAATGACTGAACTGGTATCCGTTTTTGCCAAAGCGACGAAAGACGTCAAGGACGGCTGGTCACTTAGTGAGTCAATCCTTATCAGTGATTCGCTTTCTAACGTAGCTCTCAGGGAAATATGCAACGAAACTACGCGGGCAGATTGACGTCGAGAAGATCCTATACAGGCTAGATCGGCTCACTCCAGAGGAGGCTCAGAGGACAGTCATCCCTACTCTTGGAGTCATCTATCGCCTGGTCCATAACTTGACTCGGGTCATGGAATGTGTGTAACCTCTACTCGTATCATTATTTTCATGATATTAAACATGTTTCCGGGTGTTTGTAGATGTAGATACATCTGCAGAGGGCATCAATCAAGCCTTGGGTGCGTCTACCGAATGTTATGTATAGACGATGAGTTAACTGTCGACACCAGTTGACATACAGCAGACGGTGATCGAAATGGTCGGGGCAGAGCGTTCGTATTCACCTTACGTAGAAACTACAGGCAGTCCAAGCTGAAACTATTTCGCAGGCAATGACTTACAAGAGGAGCTCAGGCGTTGGCTCTCACCGCCAGACCCATCAACAAACCATAACATTGCTCGCAAAGCCCATCACGATGGTACTGCCACTTGGTTCATCAATGATGAGACTTATAAACAATGGAAGACCACCGGCGGTCAGCTGTTGTGGATTTATGGCACCCGTACGTAGATCGGCTTCATGTCTTTGCCACAGCTGATAAGGTCCGGTCCTGCAGCTGGCTCGGGAAAGACCGTCTTGTGGTATGAAAAACCTCAACTTTGCTCAATTGCGTGTACTAACTATCTCATTCACCAGCTCAGCAATTATCCATGATGCTCGATTCATGCGTCAGAGGGGATTAGCTGCCGTCGGGTATTTTTATGTTGACTTCAACGACCACAAGAAGCAGGATGCTCCCGGCTTGCTGTCCTCACTCCTCGGCCAACTTGGCACCCAATCGGACCGGTTTTTTGACATTCTCTCAAGGCTTCGTGCGAAGCATAATCATGGTGGGGAGCGGCCCAGCGAAGATGAGCTCGCCATGTGCCTAAGGGAAATGCTCGAACACCCAGGGCAAGCGCCTGTCTTTCTCGTGATAGATGCCTTGGACGAATCCCCGGATTCCCGAAGCCCAGGTTCCCCCCCAGGCGTTCCGACTCCACGTCAATCGGTACTCACGATGCTGAAGGCGCTCATTGAGTTAAAGCTTCCAAATTTACATCTTTGCCTCACCAGCCGCCCCGAATTCGACATACAGAAGGTTCTAGAATTCTTGGGGCCTGTGAGCGTGTCACTTCACACTCAGAAAGGACAACTTGACGCTATCGCCCAATATGTCGAGTCGGTTGTTGTCGCAGACTTGATGATGAGGAGGTGGTCAAAAAAGACCAAGAAATTGGTCATTGATACCCTCGTAAGCAAAAGTCACGGGATGTAAGTGATAACTGTAATCGCGCTTCGTATTGCCGTCCGAGTCTCATGTAACATGTAATGATCTCAGGTTTAGATGGGCCTCCTGTCAGCTGGAAAATCTGGGCGACTATCATGAGCAGGATGTCCCGGCTGCCTTAGACGCGTTGCCCTCGACTTTGAACGAAACCTACGAACGGATGTTGAAAAATATCAAGGAGCCGAAACGGAAATACGCACTGTATATCTTCCAGTTCCTCACGGTATCTGCTCGCCCTCTTTCTGTCCAAGAGCTTGCGGAAGTCTTTGCGATCAGCAGCAATAAGGAACCCGCAGGGATTCCAGAATTTGACCAGTCCCGGAGAGAAGCAGATGCAGAGTTAGCTGTGCGCTCTACATGCTCCAGCTTGGTTTCTATTGACGACGCCGATGGAGAAAAACGAGTACGATTTTCGCACTTTTCGGTGCAAGAATATCTTACATCAGATCAACTCGGAAGTCTACATACCACATATCACGTTCTCCCACCGACGGCACATTTCTTCTCTGCCAACATTTGCCTCGGCGTACTCCTTACGTTGAATAACTGCATCGTCAAGAGCAGAGTCAAGGAGACGTTCCCTCTGGCCACCTACGCAGCTGAACATTGGGTCTCTCACATCAAGTCCGGAGATCCATCATCGCTTGTTCAGCTTGAAGGTAGCATGAAGCGTCTCTTCGACAAGAAGCAACCACAATTCGCGGCCTGGATCTGGGTCTACGATATAGACAACCCCTCTGGACCACACCTTGTCGACAACCACCCTCGTACACCCGAAGCAAGCCCTCTATATTACGCAGCATTATACGGGTTTCTCAATATGGTGGAATTCCTCGCCGGGTCTCACCAAGAAGACGTCAATACTCCGGGCCGTGACGGCAGGACTCCCCTTCATGCAGCATTACACAACGGCCATTCGGGCGTTGCATTAGCCCTTCTGGAGAAAGGGGCGGACCCAAATGCTCGAGACGACAGAGGTGAGACGCCGTTACACATCGCATCGCAACTGGGAGACACCGAGGCTATGGGGTCCTTGTTCAAACGCCAAGCCGAGCTGGATGTGAAGAATAACAAAAAGGAGACTCCGTTGTCATTGGCGTCAAGCAAGGGAAACTTGGAGGCCGTACAGCTGTTACTGGGTTGGCGCCCTGACCTGGTAAACCGAGTCGCGCTCAAACGCAAGGGGACTGCTTTGCACGTGGCAACGACACACGGTCACCAACACATTGTCCAGTTGTTGCTCGACAGAGGCGCGGATGTTAACGCGGAGGACGATGGTTTCCGAACTCCATTACATTTAGCGGCGGACCAAGGAAGGTTCGACATCGCCAGCTTACTCCTCCAGGCTCGCGCCAAGGTGGATGTTCGAGACGAGTTGAAGCAGACTCCTTTACATCTGGCATCGTTGGGCCGACAACGGGAAGTTGCGGAGCTGCTACTGAACAAGCCCAAGGATGCCCTTGAGATTCTGAATGCCACGGATGTATATGGGGCGACCGCTTTGCACATGGCAGCGTATAACGGACACCGAGAGGTTGTGGAGTTATTGATCCGGCATCGGGCGACTTTGGATATCAAGGACAATGAAGGTAAAACTCCTTTACAGTTAGCATTGGAGTATAACCACACCGAAGTCGCTGCAATGTTGGGGGGATAGTACCGGCGTACTATAAGTCTTCGCGTTAGCAAATGTGGGCTGTCCAATGTGCGTACTAAGTCTCCTACTAGTTGCGAGATTGCAGTGCTAAACGATGTATGATACCGATGCCGTATAGCTTTGGTATGCTCCCCGGATTTCAGATGAACGAAATGACTGTACAGTTACGATACGTTGAAATTAGGGAACTGTCACACCGTATGAGTATATGAGTACTTGTGGACCATAATGGACGTGGTATGAGAAAATGATTGGCGTGTTATTTCAGGATAGCGATGGCGAGGACGGCGCCTTGGTCTGCGCATACGGCAGCATCTGCCTTCGGGCGCAACTTCATGATCAAGGTTGTCGCGCGAACTCGCATTGCGCCCGCGCAACAGCCGCGTTGCCGCTGCCCTCGGATGAAGGTGCACACGGCGTACTCGGCACTGGGATTAGCGTGGCATATCCGCGCGCGACGTGTTCCTCGTCCACAATGATCGTCCCGGGCTCGACGCGTTGGATGAACATCCGTCAACAATGTGGATCCCCTGATTGTCATGGAGGTCGCCCATGACACGTGTATTCTGGAGGAAAGTTCCGCTCTACTTTGCTAATCATGTTGCTACTCTTATGCAGCGTCAGGCTCAACATACAACTGTACGCAGCTTTTTGCGCCTATTCATTCACGTTATCAACAGTACTCATGGCGCGGTGACCTGGGTCCTTGCATCTGGCATGGGTCGGGGATTGGTCCGCAAGAGTGGAGTTTGGTTTGAGGCGAGCGTAACCAAAATGATTTCCGGTTTGATAGAATATCCGTGGTGGCTGGGCCCCATCCGGGTAAGGAGAAGCATCAGGGTCCTTTCAATTTCGTCCAACTTGTTTCCGACCGGCTAACACGAGGGCGTGAAGGGACACGCGTGGTGCCGTTATCGTGTCTGCTGACTGAGCATGCGGCGCGCTGTGTGGGAACGCCCAGCCCAAGTCGCGGTGTTGTCGCTAGTCACCTCGGGGGCAGTTCAGTGCAACGGTGTTTTGTGATCAGTTCTCCTTCACCTCTCGGATTCTGAGGTGTGTAAAAATTGCCGGTGTTCAGCAGTTAGCTAGGATAAGTACCTCGTCATTAAAGAGGGCAATTGCCGCATCTCAGCCGTACTCCGACCGAGTCCGACATGTCGCAGCTCAAACTTTATAATTATCTGCCACTTCCTGCTCCGGTGATGCCATGGTATGTCCAGTTGGGCATTCGTTCATGCCCCCGCCCCGCAATGACGTTTGCCCCGGGGAGTTGGTCCACGTTTATGAAAACACTCGATAAGCGAATAACGAACACCTGTACAGAAGATCCAGCAGCAGGAACAGAAGTCCATCTTCGCTCACGCCCAACCACCGCTTCCTCCATGCCCACCAGCACTCGTTCTCCGCTCCACCCCAACGCGCAGCCAGAGCACTGGATCGATCGTTCCGAGAATTTGCGCTCGTGAGTCCGCACCCGCACCTACGTCGTGACCTCTGAGTTTCTTCACACGTAGGATGCCTCCACCGCAACCCTTCACTTTTTATTGACATATATGCGTTAATGATATCGATCCGATCCACGGCACGCCGGGAATAGGGAATTCAAGTAACACCAAGTAACAGACACGTGCCACCTATTATCTGTTCCTCAGCTCACAGCCTCCGTACCATCACCCTCTCCCTTGCTGTAGTTCTCACCTACTTGCTTGATATGCTTTGCCTGTCGGCACCATTACGTCAATGTCCATGCCTACTTGAGGCCGACTCAAAGTCATACCGTCGGTGAAGACGAAGGTGGCTAGGGTTGTGACGAATGTAAGTGTGCATACTCGTGGACACGAGACGCAGGTGAGAGTGCACCACATGACAAACATGACAATATACGAGAGGATACTAAGGAAGTCAAGGGGTTCATGTCCGGGCGATTTTCGAACGATAATCGATCATTGCTACTGAATTGAAGATTTCAGTTCTCAGCATCCGCCTCTGATGGCACACACCAAAATGCGTAAGCCCTAAACAACTCTGATTCCGTGGGAGTGGGCGTCTGTTGCAACGCTCCTGCCTTTCTTAAGTTACCTTCTTCATGTGGGCCGATTGGATCATCCTGTTTCGTGGTGCTGTGATAATGGAAAGGTTGGCAAGAGCGGGGCGCGCGGGGGGATGGAGGAGGAATTCATTGGTTGGAGCGGTGGAGCAGCAGGACGAGAAGGCCCGTAATCGGACCATGCCCCCGGACCACACACCAAACTGATGGTACGGCGTTCGATCAGGGAGACGCATCCAGCCCACCAGAGCAGGTTAAGGCATGTATGTATTCGCCATTTATGTACCATGTACCATGGCAGGGACGTGGGTATGGAAGCTTCGAGAGGAGAACACCCAACGCCGTTACCGGCTGTTAGCGTATCGTTCGTGCTCAATCGAGTTTCTCGAAAGTCCTTGGATAGAGCGTGTCAATCAGTCAAGCTGCGGACTGTAAGGTGTGGATTCGCTGTGACCTCGCAATTGACCACCAACTCGACACGTCAACGCCTCGCCTCCTTCCTGTGTATCGTACGACGTGACGTGAGAGTTGATTCATCAGTGTCTTGTTCGTGAGCCTGAGGCGCCTATAGAAATTAAACCTTGTTCCGGGCTTCCCAGATATTTACAGGTGTACGTACTGTATGAGCAGGACGGCCGGCGAGACCCACACTACACCCCAACTAGTTTGCCAGTGCCAATGGCAGACTCCGATCAGCACGAGGATGAGTTCTGGAAAGATCTATGCCCTACCCTTCTTAGACCCTTAAGGCCCTTATGGATTCTCGATGGCGGAGTTCAAGCAGAGACCAGATTCGAATAGTGGTCCTATGAGTGAGCAGACTGGATTCCATGGGGAACGTCGTGGGATTTGATGAGATATGGCGCAAGACTAGGATTACTACAATTTCCAATCCATTTCGATTGCGGTTGCCGGGTCACGGGATAGCAGCCTGGGTCACAACTTCCTCATATGGCAGTTGCTCGTAGTCACATTCCAAAGTCCCTCGGCGTCTGCTAGCTAGTAAAAACTACTACGTAGTAGATATATCTACACAATGTACGGGCAAGGGTTGTATTACTTCTCTACCCTCCCTTCCATTCAAGTTTCCCCCACAGCATCCACTGTCTTCATATGTCTCTGCAAGTGGTCCCAATGGTCCGTTCTCCGTCCGGGTCTCCTGAAGACATCATTAGTGCTTCCCTGGCCACGTACACTGATTTGACAGGGAAAAATCTTGTCAATGATTCACTTGCCACCGGGGTCAAATCTTCTGACCCTTCCCTCGCCATCTATCGTGTTTTCGAGCCGCATGTTCAGGCGTTTGGTGACGACTCGGACGTCAAGACACACCTTCGCGCAATTATTGATAAACTGAAAGCTCTCTCTACCACTCCTACTATGAGCGAGGTTGCGCCGGGTCTCCAAACTGTAGGTCTTTTCAAGTTCACCGGCTATGTCACTAACCTGAAAGTCTGAAACGTTATGTCCTCTAGACGCCACAACCTGTACAACTTGTCTTATCGTCAATCAATATACTCCTTGCAGTGCGTATCTTCCTTACCCGCAACTGGCTCACTCAAGTGAGGAAATTTGGGTCCTTCAGGAGGCCAAGAGTGACGCTGCCAACTGCGACCCTCTCGTGGACCTTTTTGGTTACATCGACGATGTCCTTAAACGACTCAAGATTTATCCCGAGGTCTCCGTTATCCCAGAAGCGACTCAGACACTCGTCAAAATAATGGCTGAATTAATAATCGTCTTTGCCAAAGCGACGAAAGATGCCAAGGGCGGCTGGTCACTTAGTGAGTCAATCCTTGTCAGTACATCGCTTTCTAACGTAGCTCTCAGGGAAATATGCAAAGAAACTACGCGGGGAGGTTGACGTCGAGAAGATCCTATGCAGGTTAGATCGGCTCACTCCGGAGGAGGCTCAGAGGACAGTCGACCCTACTCTTAAGGTCATCTATCACCTGGTCCAAAACATAACTCGGGTCATGGAATGTGTGTACCGTCTACTCGTATCATTATGTTCATGATATTAAACATGTTTCCGGGTGCTGGTAGATGAGAATCCATCGACAGAGGGCATCAATAAATCCCTGGGTGCGTCTACCAAATGTCATGTATAAACGATAAGTTAACTGTCAACACCAGTTGACATACAGCGGACGGTGGCCAAAGTGGCCGGGGCAGAGCGTTCGTATCTCCCTCACGTAGCGGCCGTAGGTAGTCCAAGCTGAAAACATTTCGCAGGTAATAAGGTACAAGAGGAGCTCAGGCGTTGGCTTTCACCGCCAGACCCATCGACAAACCATAACATTGCTCGCAAAGCCCATCACGATGGTACCGCCACTTGGTTTATTAATGACGAGACATTTAAACAATGGAAGTCTACCGGCGGTCAGTTGTTGTGGATTTATGGCACCCGTACGTAGATCGGCTTTACGTCTTTGCCACAGCTGATAAGGTCTGGTCCTGCAGCTGGCTCGGGAAAGACTGTCTTGTGGTATGAAATGCCTCAACTATGCTCAATTGCATGTACTAATTATCTCATTCACCAGCTCAGCAATTATCCATGATGCTCGATTCATGCGTCATAGGGGATTAGCTGCCGTTGGGTATTTTTACGTCGACTTCCAAGACCGGACTAAGCAGGATGTATCGGGCTTGCTGTCCTCACTCCTCGGCCAACTCTGCACCCAATCGGACCGCTTTTTTGAGATTCTCTCAAGGCTTCGTGCGAAGCATAATCATGGTGGGGAGCGGCCCAGCGAAGATGAGCTCGCCATGTGCCTAAGGGATATGCTCGAATACCCAGGGCAAGCGCCTGTCTTTCTCGTGATAGATGCCTTGGACGAATCCCCGGATTCCCGAAGCCCAGGTTCCCCCCCAGGCGTTCCGACTCCACGTCGATCGGTACTCACGATGCTGAAGGCGCTCATTGAGTTAAAGCTTCCAAATTTACATCTTTGTCTCACCAGCCGCCCCGAATTCGACATCCAGAAGGTTCTAGAACCCCTGGGGCCTGTGAGCGTGTCGCTTCACACTCAGAAAGGACAACTTGACGCTATCGCCCAATATGTCAAGTCTGTTGTTGTCGCAGACTTGATGATGAAGAGGTGGTCAAAGAAGACCAAGAAATTGGTCATTGATACCCTCGCAAGCAAAAGTCAGGGGATGTAAGTGATAACTGTAATCGCGCTCGCTTCGCATTGCCGTCCGAGTCTCATGTAATGGTCTCAGGTTTAGATGGGCCTCCTGTCAGCTGGAAAATCTGGGCGACTATCACGAGAAGGATGTCCCGGCTACCTTAGACGCGTTGCCCTCGACTTTGAACGAAACCTACGAACGGATGTTGAAAAATATCAAGGAGCCGAAACGGAAATACGCACTGTATATCTTCCAGTTCCTCACGGTATCTGCTCGCCCTCTTTCTGTCCAAGAGCTTGCGGAAGTCTTTGCGATTAGCAGCGATGTGGAACCCGCTGGGATTCCAGAATTTGACCAGTCCCGGAGAGAAGCAGATGCAGAGTTAGCTGTGCGCACTGCATGCTCCAGCTTGATTTCTATCGACGACGCCGACGGAGAAAAACGAGTACGATTTTCGCACTTTTCGGTGCAAGAATATCTTACATCAGATCAACTCGGAAGTCTACATACCACATATCACGTTCTCCCACCGACGGCACATCTCTTCTCTGCCAAAGTTTGCCTCGGCGTACTCCTTAAGTTGAATAGCCGCATCGCCAAGGACAATATCAAGGTGATGTTCCCTCTGGCCACCTACGCGGCCGAACACTGGGTCTACCACGCCAACTCCGGAGACGCGTCATCGCTTGTTCAACTTGAAGGTGGGATGAGCCGTCTCTTCGACAAGAAGCAACCACAATTTGCTGCCTGGATTTGGGTCTTCGATATAGACAACTCTTCCGGACCACACCTCGTCCACAACTACCCTCGAAAACCCGAAAACAGTCCACTATATTACGCAGCATTATGTGGTTTTCACAACATGGTGAAATACCTCGTCGAGTCTCACCGAGGCGACGTCAAGACTTGTGGCCGTGGCCGCAAGACCCCCCTTCATGCGGCGTTGCGCAATGGCCATTCGGTCGTTGCATTAGCCCTTCTGGAGAAAGAGGCCGACGCGAATGCTCAGGACGACAGAGGTGAGACGCCGTTGCAAATCGCATCGCAGCGGGGAGACATCGAGGCCATGAAGTCATTGTTTGATCACGAGGCCAAGCCGGATATGAGGAATAAGGACGATGAGAGCCCGTTGTCATTGGCGTCAAGCAATGGAAGACTGGAGGCCGTAGAGCTGTTACTGGATCACTTCCCTGACTTGTTGATGAGACAAGTTGCGCTCAAGCGGACTGCTTTGCATGTGGCAACGATACACGGCCAAAAATCCATTGCCAAGTTTTTACTCGACAAAAGTGCGGATATTGACGCGGAGGACGAGAATTGCCGCACTCCATTACATTTAGCAGCGGACCAAGGAAAGGACGAGATCGCCAGGTTACTCCTTGAGCGTGGCGCCAAGGTGAATGTTCGGGATGAGTCGGAGCTGACTCCTTTACATCTGGCGTCGTTAGGCGGACAGTTGGAAGTTGCGAAGCTTCTACTGGACAAGAATGTACCTGTGGACGTGAATGCCAAGGATGTAGATGGGTGGACCGCGTTGCACATGGCAGCGTATAACGGATACCTCCAGGTTGTGGAGTTATTGCTCCAGGGTAACGCGACACCGGAT
Source organism: Russula foetens (assembly GCA_003316565.1). Classification (NCBI taxonomy): domain Eukaryota; kingdom Fungi; phylum Basidiomycota; class Agaricomycetes; order Russulales; family Russulaceae; genus Russula; species Russula foetens. The sequence continues at coordinate 19,130 of QFFA01000775.1, forward strand.
AGCAAGAACAACGAAGACCAAACTCCCTGGCAGTTGGCATCGGGGTGTAACCACACCGCAGTCGTTGAGAAGTTGGTTAGTGTAACGCATTCGCCTTAACATATTTGGGACTATCCAATGTGTGTACTTCTCTTACTAGTTGCAAGTTTGCACTGCTGACCGATGTATGATACCAATACCGTATAGCTGTGATATGCTTCCTGGATTTCAGATGTACGAAGTGACTGAGATTACGGTTATGATACGTTCATGTCGGAGAGTTGTCACATCGTTTCAGTATTGAATGATTGCCATGTTATTGCGTTCCCGAATAGCTCGCTGGCACCGATCCATACCGTAGATTCGGTACCACTGTATCACCCCGCTTTGTCGTAACTGTTGGATTTTGTGAGGTACAAGTTTCTCTGAGCGGTAGCTGGCATCTAGGCGCACACGCATGACTGGCAAGGACGACACAGATAAGCCGTGAGTGATACTTTAAATTTTAGACGTATCGACGTATTATCGATTAATTTGCCATCCTTGTGGCATACCGCGGTTTCTAAATCCCACTCCCACTCTTCACTAGCATCGCGATATCATCTGCCGGATCCCCTATCTGGGTGGCTGCCAAATCGAGGGTGGCATACTGCATGTAAGAGCGTTTACCAGAGCACTAGAGGGAAGGGATTCGTCCAGTGTGGAAAGAGAAATGAGTGAGGCGACAATTGAGAATGTATGGGGAGGATCATCATTCTGGCATCAAAAATTGTTGGTGTGACGAGACTCGGGCACGCCCTCGTCTAGAGAATGGGAAAGCCATCCCGTCAGTGATACAGCAAGTAAATTTTGGGGGGAAACAGAGTCAATGTCACAAGGAGCAACTTGAATTTTCAAATCGAAAATGACGAACGAGGCGAATGGGACGATACTCAGGCTCGCGGCGGTATATACTGGCAACGGAGGATGTGGGCAGAGACGACGCCGAAGGGGACGCGAGTGGGCATGAATCGACACGGGTGGACTCACAGTGGTGTTCCGTGCTAGGGACACTAGCTCAGGAGGACCTCAATGTGCTTTCACAACGTCCGCACGTGTTGCTCGGACACATTAAGGTGTCCTTCGTGTGCTTGGTACGCGGTAGGAGGACCGAAACAGCCTGGAGGAAGTGAGAAAGTATGGTGGTTTAAGGGGCAGGAGCGTCGGCACCGTGTCTTGCGAAGGATGGGGCGTTCATCCTGTTGCAGGGGCCGAAGAGATGACCAAAGACCGGCTGGGGGTGTGGGCGATGTAGATGGGGAAGAGATCTGGAGCGGGGTCGATCGTGTGCGAAAGTTGTGGGATGAAAAAGCCGGTGACGACTTGCTGACGCGTCCCGCTCCGACTCACGGCCATGATAGATGTCGGACGCAGATCTGACGCCAACAAACCAAACCATCGTTCAATCTCTTCAGCGAAATCCACGCATTGCACACAAATGTTGGCATTCTCCAAGTGTTCACGAGCAATGCGATGCCGTCACGCTGTAGCCGTTATTCCTGGGTAGCGAGACCGTGCCACGGTTCGTTGTTCTTTCATAATTGCCCCGCAAGGTGGGATACGCGGTGATGGTGCGTCTGGAATTTTGGGAATACTCTATAATGCCACTTTGATGACATTGGTTACAGCCCCAAGGAAATATAGGTGAAGGGATGTGAACTACATACATCTATGAAGACGTCCGATGAATACTAAAATCTCATTCTTGATGCTCGAAGGGAATATGTACCAGGTTTCTTTGTGTTTTCCAAGATGTTGCCTGATTTTATCCGGACAAGTTCACGCACACGCACGTGCACCGTACACGCACACGCACATCCCAACCCCCCGCCCTCGCGTCCGAGTCCACTCTACCCCCTGCACCCACTCTCACCATCACCTGTCTTTGCGTCACCTGGAACCCAACTTCAAACCACAGCTGAAGTGCCCTGGTTGTTCTGCTTATTTGGGCTCTTGTATGAGTCCGCACTCCGGACGCCATCTGCAAGTAGGCCAATGCCGTAGAGACCCAAACTCAGATGATGAGTCGATTATGCACAATTTCTACATCACACCACGTCAAACTATGGTGCTGTTAGTTCAATTCAATGTTTGGAAGAAACTGATTGAACAACAGTGACATTGACCAATCGCCAATCCGATTATATTATCTCGGCGCCCCGCCACCGGACTATTACCTCCATGACGCGTCTCAAAAAACCCAAACAGTCGGTTCATGGCCGCATGAAAGAAGCAGAGACGAAGAATATGAAGGCTTAAAAGTTAACGAGGGTGTGTATCCAGCGAGGAGGAAGTCCCGACTCGGAACGGGGCCCGACTGGCGGGGTGGTGTGCACATCGTGCGTAACGTGGGGCGACCATTGACGCAGCACGCACTTGTGGCATCGGCTGAGCGATTCGGTTGTAATCAGTTGTATGGTTCGAGGTGCGACGGCCAGGGACTTGAGGGGAAAAAGAGGAGGAACTAAACAAGGGCAACAGAGGCAGACGGCGCTCGGGCACACGTCACGTGGTATGGGCAGTGCACACATCACATGGACTCGACGATGCATGCAAGAGCGGGGTCACGCTCAGAGATGGGCGTTTGGTTTGCGGTGCTCATTTCAGAGGCTAGCGCATATGCCATCTTTGCATCAGTTTTCCACACGCTCGCCTCCAGGCAAGCCGCGTTGTCCATGTCTGGCCTGCAGCCATTCACTTGTATTGCATCTCCGCCTACACCATCCCCCATCGAGTCTGTTGTCACATTGAAGGGGTAGGAACGTGGCAAACAAGGCGTGAATGAAAAAATGCCAGGTGATGTCCGTTTTAACCTGGGCGCCCGATCCCCCCGCCTACAGCAGACCGGGTCATGAGGATAGGGGCAAGCCTGAGCGACAGTTCATCCTACCGCTGTATCGTCGTATGAGGGGCGTGCGGGTTGGTGTCTGTGTGAGACAAAGCAATGTAAATGAAATACTACCGTGACAGTATCAATAAAGAAAGCAACGAAAACATAGGTAGCCAGCCACGAAAATGAGAAGGTAATTGTCCATTGCAAAGTACGGCGGCATAGGGCCGCCTTTGGAGCGTTAGACATGTGCGCAGTATTCAGGCGATCGAGTCCTTATCTTACCGATGTTACTCCGACATATACGAGTATCAATAACCCCACTGACATGTCTGCCACACCCTCTTATTCTTCTTCGGCCCCGTACTTTAACAACAGCTGGGCAACTTCGCTGCGTCCCATGGACGTTGCAATCTGAAATGGGGTCCACTCAAGCTCTCCTCGTACACGTAAATCCGCACCATGTTCGAGCAACACCTGTACCACCTCAACATGCCCATTTTGCGACGCCTGATGTAGCGGAGTGTTTCCGGTCTTTGATTGTGCATCAACGTCAGCGCCATATTCCAAGAAAAGCCGAGCGACATCCGCATGCCCTCCTGCCGACGCCCAGTGTAATGGCGTCCAGGCCTTGCTACATCTCGCATTCAGGTCGACTTCGTGATCAAGAAGTAATTGTATGACTTCAGTTCGTTCATGGTGCGATGCGTGATGTGATAGAAATCCAAATGAGCCATATCGCACGTCCGGGGTTGCTCCGCGTTCTAGCAACAGTCGCATAGCCTCGAGATTTCGACAATCATATGCCCTGACCAACGGAGTTCTTCCATCCTGGTCTCCCAGAGTCAGGTCCGCCCCATGGTCAAGTAATACACTTGCGGCATCAAGGTGCTTGGTGAATAATGCCGCATGTAAGGGAGTCCCATGATAACCGCACTTCGAGTTGACATCTTGTACGTGCGCGACGACGAGGTGTTTTGCTAGCTGACTGAATCCACATAATACTGCATAATACAACGCACTTGCTCCTAGTTTCGGTGGGTGTTCCGGGAGAGATTCGATAGGTAATCGAACCCAGCTCCGATCGACATCGTATATCCAGGCCCATGATGCAAGATATGATTTCGTTGGATCGAATAGACGTTCCATTGCGTCTTGGATTTGTGCTGTCGTGATGTCGAGCTTGGCGTGATCGACCCAATGGTGGGCAGCATAAAATGCTAGTGGAAATGTCATGAGCCGCGTCTTGTCCATATTTTGGTCCAACTGTAGAAGAACAGCGAGGCACGCTTGTGCGAGAATGATATGGGCGGTGTCTAGGGAAATGTGGTATTGACGGATGTCTCCAACATCGGACGTCCGGAGGCGATTAGAGATCAGGAACTCTTTCACCGAAAAATGAGAAAATTGGAAATATTTTGAACCATTGTCCTCAACGACGGCGATCAGCGTGGAACATGCCGAAAGGACAGCCTCTTCTGGATTATCTGGTCGCCAGCCCTCCACGAGATTAGGAACTGTGTTCGAATCAAACTCCACAGCAAATATCTCCGCCAGTTCTTCAACACGAAGAGGCCGAATAGCGACGACCATGCATTGGAAGAGTCGATGGGCATGTTGCCATTGCTCATTGGGGATCCCTTGTAACGTCCGTTCGTATGTGTCATCCAAGGAGGTCGGCAAGTCGTTCAGAACCTTCCGAAGACTCGAAGGCATACATCGACGAAGGGTGTCCAGTTGGCAGTATACCCACCGAAACCTGTCTGAGATTGAAAAATTATGAAGAGGAACGGTAAAGAGTGGTGGCTCACATCCCGTCAGCCCTTTCCGAGAGCGAATTGATGACGAGCTCTCTGTCCTCTTTTCTCCATCTCCTCATCGCTCTGTCCGAATCGACAAAGGAGCGGATATAGTGGCTGATATCGTCCCTTTGACCCCTTTCTTCGTGGAGGGACACACGAGACGAAACGGATATCAAGGGGTTGAGCACAGCTTGGATGTCTTGTTCGGGACGACTTGTAATACACATGAACAGATTGGGATGGTTGGACAGAATCAAGTCCTCCACGAAGGCCAACACCTTTTCGCGTGCAGATGGGGTCCCAGTGGTGCTCAGGCATTCGTCCAAAGCGTCCAGAACAATGAAAATCGGAACTTGACCGGTGAATTTGAGCATAGTTTTGAGACACTTTGCAAGGGAGGCCTCGCTCGGTTGTTCGGAGCCATCACGACACGAGTTGTACAATTGATGAAGCGCATCCCGGCAATGGTTGGAGTATTCGCCGAGTCGGAGGAGAAGGGACTTCAACATGCCACGGACGTCGTGTTTGGAGGAATCTTTGAAATCAAAATAATAGTAGGCGATCAACATTGACCCGTCTTTGCGCATGGTATCGATGTCCTCGATAATGGCGGAGCTTATAAACCGTATGAGTTCCTATATATAAAACAGACGAGGAGCTGCATACCATAGGACAGTTTTCCCCGCGCCCGCTACGAAATCGGGGAAGGAATTAACAACCATAATGGCAAAAGGATAGGAAAGGCGCACTATTTCCGCTGATCCACAATACAGAACCGCTCTTTTTCCATTCGCGGAATGTGTCGCCTTGAAGAAACCATGCCGCTGTCCCACGTTGTTGGGATTCACGTGCGTGATTGTGATTGATCGATGGATCTGGAGGAGAGAGCCATGCCCAAAGTCTCTCTTTCAAGTGGTTCCCTATGAGCGCGTATTAGTCGTGATGGCCAACGATGCGACTACCATGGAGCGACATGCCTTCGATATCATCTGCCACTATTTGAAATATACAGAAGGAAAAGGAGGTTAGTACGTAAATGAAGACGCTCAGACAAATGCTACCGCGACGTACGGAGTCTGGTATGTGTGGGCCCTTCAATCACCTCCGTCGTGTCCGCATTCTGATCGTTGACTGCGACGAGAGTCGCGTTCGATTTAGCGCCGATATCCATCGTAAGTAAGTCCAGCCTTTGAAGCGCATCCGTAACGTTAGTGCTTCCCATGAACGTCTTCAGAAACTTTACTGAACCAGGATCAACCGAGGGATAGAAGAAAGAGCGGATCAACTCACTGATTTTCTTTTCCGTCATCATCTTAGTTGAAAGGGCGAGGATGGAGAGTAACTGCGCCATGATCTTCCCGAGCAACTCCGTCACTTCCTCCGTCAGGGGGATCTCGGTGTAAACTTTCAAGCGTTGGACGGAGAAGTGAATACGCTCGAGGACGTCGATGGGCGTCTTGTGGCTCGTAGCTGCATCCATCACAGCCTAGGAGTTTGAATATCACAAGGATGCGCGACAAGGAACTTCGGGATAGACTGACTGTGAGAAGGACACCGATCCCGGTAAAGATCACTCTCGCGGGTGAGAATGACTGAGAACGATGTGTTGTGAGAACAGCCATAAGAAATGAATGAGGCGGCTTACCAGCTCAATCCCTTCTTCGAGCTTTGCTGAAAGCATCCACAGAATGTTGATCGTCGGGTCCAACCATGCCATCGAATTGTCGTCCCCTTTGCAAAGTCTGCCAAAAGCCTGAAGTACGGTCGAGACGGCCTCTGAACTGTGACAGGTGCCAAGCAGTGTCGCGAAGGGATGAGAATCTAGACGTTCTCCTGTGACGCGTTGGTATTCGTTTAAGGCAGCATTGAAGATTGTTGTAAAGGTATCGGTCGAAGGTCTCGCATATTGAAGGCTTGTAGACATAGTTGAAGGACGTGTTGTTTGGATGATGAGGGTCTGAGGCGTCGCGATAATAGTAGACGTGGGTGGAGAATAGGGGGTTAAATGGAATAATTCCACGGGTAAACCTCGAGGTGACAATGTGCATCTGACGCATTTTCGGAGTGGCACTGTGATTGTGCTTCGTGGATGCTATGATGCGCAGACGCTGTGGCTGGCGGAGGAATGGATAGCAATTAGCTGGGCGCTGGGCGCTACAAGTAGTGTGCCATGCCATGCCAGGTTTGGTTGGACGTTGGACCCCGGTCCACCGGTCCACCATGTTCTCTTGGCGTTGCACATGGATGTGAGGTTGGGGTTAGTCCACCGCGTCCGACCACCTCCTGGGGTCTTCCCATGTTCAAGTCTACTTTCTACCACTGTGTCTACATTCCATTTCCATGGCTGTCAACATTTGCTGATCCTTGATCCACATGTCCACCACTATTTAATATAGTATTGCATTCGATATTTTGGGGATTTCTACAAATTTTTTTAAAGCCATTTAGAGGTTGGGGTACCAAAGTCTACCAGGCAATTACCGGGTCCACCCAAGTGACCCAACCCCAATTTGAGACGACGCAATTTTGGGACCCCCAAATTCGGGCTGGCGACTGCTGACGGAAAATTTGTTCTGGTTCTCCATTTGTTTCGCTACTACAATCCCTATGTAATCAAGGGGGCACCGGACCGGGAATCCCGGATAGGGGGGTAGGTAGTTAGTTCGTCGCTCAACCACGAAATGAAAAAAATTGACCCCCCCCCAATATGGAAATTTGAAGGCAAAGCATTGATTGTGGTGTACGTTGTGCCATATCCGTTCGGACACACTGGCGCTCCGAGCTAGTTTCCCCATCTGAGTCTTAGTTTTACCTTTTCATGATTAGCAGGTGCCGCACTCAGCGCTCGCTCATTTCAGGCAGAACCACATGACCATGGCTAATATTGAAACTAGGGCTTTCATCAGAGTATCGAGACATGAAATATGCACGCGACTCAGTAGGTACTAGGTCCTTACAATGTACACTAGCTAGTTCTTCGTAAATTGTCCAGGCCAAGAGCACAAGGAGGGGAGGAACAGAGATGCGGCCGCATCATGTATGACACTACTAATCGGGGAAATGAAGAATGGAGGGCCTGGCAGACTTTCCCTGGTATAGTAAAGGCATGTGCTCATTAATTGTCCTGTGGCATCGGGCTTTCCGGGCAAGAGGAGAAGGATGGCCGATGATCGAGGGGCTGACGATCGAGGGGCCAAGGATCGGACAATGGGGTGACGAGCTCATTTTTTAGTCCAGCGTGCACGCCTTACACCGTGAAATCAACTTGTACCATTGTCAGTTCCGAAACTATGTCGGGCACTATGGAATATTTGCCAGAACCTGGAGGTGGGGACAGCGGCGTTAACGCTAAGGTAAATATCCGATACGCTTGGAAATTGGTGGTACTTACTGGACTTTAGGCCTATCATGATCTTGTCGTCGTCAATGGGGAAGTACGATGCCCAGTTTGCGGCAATCACATCAAAGTGGGCATGGGGGGTGTACAGAATTTCCTGAAACAACATAATCCTGGGGTCAGCAAGGCGTGCCAAAGGAATCTCGAGAAGAAGAACAAAGCTGGTGCTCACAAACTCTCCCAGCCTGGGCTTCTATCTTTCTTCAAGAAGCAATCAAAAGTCCTCATCCCTCCAAGCATTCCTATGCCGGCTCCTGTAATTGCGTATGCAATGGAGCCAGGCTCTCAGTTCTCTAGGACCCACACGACGGGAATCTCACCAATGACGGGATCGCCAGCACCTGATACGCATGCTGTTAACGTTCTCGCGGCACTGGAGAAGGCAATTGAAAACTTACCGGTCCTTCCCAATGCCGATGACTCCGATGAAATTGCCATGTTTTCTGAAAACGTCCCGACCGATTTGGCCAAAGCAGATGCTTGGGAATATCTCGATCCCATGCTAAATCGCCTCTTAGGCTTCAACAGGACGGCTGAGAGCATATACAACGAGTTACGGGGTGGAGCGCAAGGATTGTCGGCGATGGTGCGATACCTCAAAGATTTCGTCCACAGGTATGAAATAGATGGTGCTCTTCTGGAGGGAAAGATCGAAAGACTTGTAAACATCATACAGACACAGTGCGTAGTCATGATTATACCCAAGCATACTCACTTTTGACTCGAATTGGACTTGCGCAGGACAAGCCCGAACCACTCAGACGTTATCATCGTCTCCGATGATGATGCTATGCCATCTCAGAAGCAGAAAAGAGTAATCAGCATCAGCAAGCAGCGTGCTTCCAACGCACCTGATAAACCGTGCCCAGGATACCAACTTCATTTTCCTCCGGGCCAACAGGCTCACACATCATATCCATTTGCCCTCCACACCATCCTTCCGTTGACTTGGGACTACAACATGCGTCGTGATGGCTTTTTCCTCGTCTCACACTTGTGCACCAGCGTTGTTGGGGGAAATGGACGATGCAAGCACTGTAACGACCTGGGTAATAACGAATACCTTCAGAAGATTGTTGGAAGGCTTACAAATGGTGTACATGAGAACTCGGCACTCGTATACCATGGTATTGGTGGTTTGATCGACGTTGTACACCGGAAGACACAAACGATAGACCTTCTTCGCCTTCGTCGTCTCAATGGGTTGAAAAAGCTCGTAGGAAAAGAGGGAGCCATCAATATGCACAAGCAGATGTTGTTGGCCATCTCGTCGCAGCGCATCCCTCGTGTCGACCGTGTTTTGCGTGCAGGATTCCGTCATGGCGCTGGTATCGAAACGATGCTTGAGCTGATCAGGAAAGCTGCGGAGGGAACGTATCACCCGAAAGGATTTGATGAAGAGGAAGACCTACAAGCTTTGCTCTTCTTACGTCTGGGTGGCGCACGAGTAGCAGACGCCGCCCACCGTATCTTTGGGATGCCTGGACTTACTACGACCCGGACACGCACCATTATACCCCAAATCCTCACATCGCCCTCTTTCCCTACGTCACATGAGATCGAATGTAACATCGCCGCAAGTTTCAAGGCCATCTGTGATGTCCTTGGGCAGCCTGCACATAAGCGACTTCACGCCGTGATCATGTTTGATGAGATCTCGATAGAAACCCGCCCGCGTTGGGATGACAAGACAAACAAGTTTCTTGGAGTGTGCCGCGAGCATGGATGTGATACTAGCCTGGAGTTCTCCAGCGAAGAGGACTTAGAAGCGTTATGGGAGGAACTGCGATGTGGGAAGATTCATTTGGCACATGAAGTGCGTGTCAATGTTTGTGTTTGTGGTGCTTATCCGGTGGTGACCTAATATGCCACGCGTCCGGTTTGCTAGGCAACAGTCGGCGCATTAGGCATTCTAAGTCCAATGCTACGCCTTTACAGCGCACGTCCCATCCTTCTATCCGGAAGCTGTAAGCGCGAGGATGCAATAGATCACACATCATTACTCCAAGTTGTTATGAATGCTACAAATAACAAGCAAGATATGACCGGACTTAGGATTATCTCTTTGGCATCGGATGGGGAATCTCGTCGGGGGAAGGCTTTGACAAACTTAACATATGTCGCGCCCCTTGCCCCATCTTCGCCGATCTATGATCACCTTGCCCATCTTGATCTAATGGACTACTTTGTCGGGCCAGATGACATCACCGCGGACAAAGACTACAAACATATATTCAAACGACTCCGCAACACCCTTCTTCGCGAGAATGGCTGTCTTGTTCACAGTGTCCGCCTCACACGTGCAGTCATTCGCAAGCACTTCAAGGATAGTGGGTTCACTGATGCCCATATCAGCCATGTTCTCGATCCCACAGATAAGCAAGACGTCGTGCTCGCCTATAGTCTCCTGAAAGATCTTTGGTCTCTACCTCCAGCAGACCCTGTTTCAAGCACCGCGACATACATCAAAGCGCGTGAAGCTCTGCGCATCTATGGCGAGCTGGCATATCACCTCGTGTTTCCATACATATGCATCGAGCTATCACTTTCTGATCAGCTCGAACATCTCAGTGCAGCAATACACCTCATCCTAGCACTCTACGTTCTCGACGGTGCACGGTCAGAGTTCATTCCAAGTCCCCTCTTTATCGACATCAGTATAATGATCAAAAACGCATTTTTCTGCGTTGCGAAGGCAAAAGTTGACCACCCAAACGAGCCATTCTTCTTGGTCTTGCTGGGCACCGATCGGTTGGAGTCCCTATTTGGGATCCTTCGAACGATGGTAGGAAACGATGCCAATCTCGACATACTACAGCTTTCTCTTCGTATCACTTCAACTACAGAGGTCTCGTCCATTCTAGCTAAGCACCCGGAATGGGACAAGGGTCCGCGTCGACTGCGGCTTCCTACAGTGTCCCGATCTTTTGACGAACTCACAAACTCAGTTGACCACATAGGACCAGGGTCATACCTGTGTCCTGAAAAGCTTTATCCATGCGGTTTAACGCTAGCAACACCATGGAAGCGTGGGCGGCACTTCATGGAGGATAAGTACTCCTGGATCACACCTATCCTCCAATCGATCTCCTCCACCAAGAACACGTCCATTCTCGCCCCATATGGGATACCTCTTCTGAGTTCTTCTATCACAGGCAGAGTCAATGACACCGGAGTGGAAGAAGACACTCCTCCCCAAAAAACGGAGATCTCTACATGTACATCTGAGGCACTGGATGCGACCATCGGCATGCAAGAACTTGAGGATGCTGTAGCTGAGAGCCAGTGGCGTAACAGCGAAACGTTTGGGCAGGGCTCCCACTCACATTCGGTGCAAATTGGAGGAACGGCAATAAAGAAGTCCCGTGCCATCACCCAGCGGTTCCGATATGTGACATCTGCGAGCTCAACTGATCGACTTCGTCGAGTAGCCCAGGAGAGCCGATTCAAGACCGTTGGTGGAGTCAGGCCTCCCCCCTCTCAGGTCGGAGATGCACACATCGATGGACCTGCAGTTTTCATCCTTCAGCCCATTGCGACCATCGTATTCTGTGAGGAAAAGTTATTCCTCTGTATTGGCGAGGTCAACGGCCTCTTCCTCGATCATCAATCCGTTGATGATATTCCCATTTCATTTCTCTCTGAGAAGGCGGCTCAGGTGTTGTACCAGGGATTGCACTTGGTACCGGCCAGCTACGAAGATGATCACGATGGGAAACACGATTGGAGATCCCTGGATCTATTTCGATTTTCTGCAAAGGTTCCTGGCGCTCTCGTTCTGCCCATAAACCCGGACATCGCATCAAACAATCCTTGTGATGCCTTCTTTCTATTCGAATCTTCTGAGCTTATGGCTTTAGCGGCAAGTTTGCAAGAGCGTATTCCCCGCAGTCACCGCAAAGGCATTCCACAAGTTAAAGCGTCGGACCACTTTCCGTATTGAGAACAGGACGGTAAGTCTTCGTGAAGTTCACATTATCAGGATTGAAATAACGAAGTGTTGATGTCACCTAGGGAAAGCCTGTTTTATGATGGAACATGCGAGTCCGGACACTGCCTTCATCGATCACATCGGCATGACTTGTCCTAATTGTCAACCCATCGTAACGTTCAATCCATCACTTCGACAACGCATTGTGGAGCACATTAGTGCTCATATACTTCATGACCCCTCAGTTGACCGCCTCTCGGAGCCATGTGGGCTGTGTCTTCGGCCTGCGCCCCTTTGCAAGATCGTTTTGAAGAAGGCGAAAGGTCAGACAGGTAATCTCGCTATTGACATGAAGGCAAGCTCGTGCCCGAATCTCGTCAAGTTCTCCATCGCTGTCGCAACAGAGTGTTCTGATTCATCACCTTGTACAAATCGCCCGATTGTCTGTCCACATTGTGATGACTCGGAATCGAGTCCAGTGGTCTGGTCTTACAATTTCAGATCGCACTTACTTCGTAAACACACTAGGATCTCCTTGGAAGATCACACCGATATATTGGTGCTGACGAAGCTTGAGAAGGAAGGAATGAGACGAGTTTGGGAACATCGCCTCAAACAGCGGAAAGCGCACCGGAAGTCACAGCGTGCACCCCTTGTGATCTCAGAAGCACACTGCTCGTGTCTTGTATTAAAGTATGTTTTTTTATTTTATTTTATCCATGACTCTCTACTGATGCGCAAAATCTACAGTAGTGAAGTGGTGCTAGGATTAGACGCATCTGATAAAGGCAGTGACTGCAGCAGTGACCACAACGACTCGGAGGAGGTGGTGGAGTTGGATGATGACGAAGACGACACAACACCGATGCCCGTTGTGACAGAAGATAACGGCCAGGAGATACAAGACTTGGAATCCGGTTGTGAGTGATATTTGAAGTCAAGATGTGCTCCCTTTCTGATCTATGAATATATGAATCTGTAGCACCTATCAGAAATGTGGACTCCGAGTCCATTCCGATCACGACACCTGGGCCATCAGGATCTGATTTGTTCCAGGTCCTCCCCGACTCTGAGATGGCCATCACAACACACACAGGACACGCACAAATAAAGTACCACCCTATTGCTGAAAGATCTGAGCACCAGTCGTCTGGTTCAGACCTATTATTTTTTGACTCTGAGCCGACACGTTTGGGTCGCAGGCGGAGGTGCAGGGACATGAGTGGCCTGTCCCTATGCCTATGTGGAGAGAGTGTGCAACCAGGTGATGTTGCTTCGATCAAATGTCAGAGGGCTGGGTGCGAGACTATCTGGGTGAGTTGTTGTATTGATTTTGCAAGCTCCAGGCTGAATCAACTTAGTATCATCTTCGGTGTGTCGGATATGAGGATGTGGGACCGAGACATTGGACTTGTGAGGCATGCATGTTAACAAAGAAGACACGGAGGAGGTGATTTTTATCCTCTAAAGATGTCTAGGACACCCAAATCATGTGGGCGTTTGAGCCCTCTTTCGAAAAGATCAAGGATCTGTATGTCATCCAAATATAGAAGCACCATTACTATATATGGGTAGGCGCCCGCTTACATACTTAGTTAGTCCAACCACAGGAGTCAATTCGAAAAAAATCGACCCCCGGTCCTAAATTGCAATTTTCGGACCCCCTTGGTTCACCGGGATCATGGTGATAAAATTGCCACTCCAAGAACGAGACTGGATAGGAAGATGGACTGGGACGACAGCATAGCCAGTTTATGGCGGCCATTTTAGAATGCTGAACAAGTCAGCACTTGTGCCATCAAGGAAATGGGAGGAACACACGTGAAAAAAGGTCCAAATCGATCGCTCTCCCGATTTCACAGTGCGAGGTACAGCTGCCAGGCAGTACCAACCATCTTTCCGTATATGCTCTTCCGAGACGCGGGGTTATGCGCCTGTATCATAACCTCTCTTCTCCACTCTCACCACAGCAACTGGAAGTGGGGCATGGCTGTGTGGGGGGGATGGATGTTTCATGGAGGGTACATGAGTACAACGATATGAGAGGAGGGGCTAAGACGAACTTCGTTCGCAACTCATACCCAGGGAGGGCTTGCTGGTCAATGATCGATGATCTCTTGGAAAGAGTTAGGACGGAATGAGAGCGAACAGAAAGAGTGGCGTACCATCCAAGGTCGAAGCAATCAACACGAACACTCTTCCGTCACGAGCGTCCCGACTGAGAAACCACATCCTCGACGACCGTCTTTCCTGCCACCCTCTTTGAGGACTTTGACACCAGAATAACTTATTCCCGAGTGAGACGGTGTGAGATCATTAATAGCCGCAAAAACATATGCCGGAGGCGAAATACTGGCAGTAGTAGGGTGACTCTGTGGATTAACCAATTGAAGATGGGGGAAGAAAGGGTTTAGTCACCGCTAATGGTGGTGGTGCGGCTGTGTCAAGGTGTTGCACCCAGTGATTCACCTCTACGTCTACAATAATACGGATTCTATTACAAACGGAGTCCGCACCAATGACCTCTCAAAACTTGAAGTACGCCTAAGAAAGCTGATTGGCCCCATTTCTGAAACTAACAGGGTCGTATGTCTTTAGCACCGCCTCGTCCTCAAAGATGAATGATGACCACTCCAAAGGCCCAATAATGAGGGAACATTTCGTACCACCTGTCCTGGAAGAACTTGAAGGATATCGTCAAGAACCATGTCAAGGTTTACATTCTGTGTAGTGTCCGCAGCAACCGCTGACTGATTCTACCGTGTACTATTGTAGGCAGGGTGACAATCGACGTGCTGCCCGACAATGCTCTCCTAGAAATATTTCATTTCTACAAAGACGACGACTTAGATTATAACACCTTCGCGTGGAGATGGGAAATGCTGATACATGTATGTCGACGATGGCGACATGTTGTCCTTGGATCACCTCGGCGTCTGGACTTGCGACTTGTCTGCACGAGGACGACACCCGTTGGCAGATTACTAGATATCTGGCCACCCTTCCCTATCACCTTATATCTCCCACCGGAATATCCCTTTTTTGTAGTGGAAAAGAATGGCGTGGAAAACATCATCGCTGCACTCGAATGCCGTGATCGCATATCCAATATCCTCATCGACGATATCCGTGGTCCTGAACTCGAAAAATTGGTCAATGTGCTGCACGAGCCACTTCCGCTTTTGACAAACCTCGATCTGCGGTCAACTGATGAGTCGGTGCCGGTGCTTCCAGAGACCTTCTTGGGTGGATCTGCCCCGCTTCTCCAAACATTTATGTTGAGCGGCATTCCATTTCCGTCATTCCCCAAAATTATTTTACATTTCACTCACATCACTCTCCTTCGCCTTGAAGAAATCCCGAATTCTGGGTACATTTCACCCGTGGGTATGGCTACCTGCCTTGCAGCACTACCCAATCTCGCGGGTCTTACCATTGAATTCCGATCCCCTCCAT
>QFFA01000776.1:0-35706 GCA_003316565.1 Russula foetens
CATAGCATTCTTATGTATCATAGTAGCTTGAAAGCATCAGCTTTGGAACACTTGCGGGAACAATGGTGGCAGGCGTTCCTCATTCGTGTGTGCCAGTGGATGTGAGAAAAGCATTGCCACATACAAAGAACAGACAGTCCCAGTTCTGTCCCCCGACCGAGGGGAACCTCTTCCTCTTAAGTTTTATACAGTGCCAGGCACACCATCGATCTTACAATGCTCGAACAGACGCCAAGAGTACGCCAAGCCCTTTATCACGCTTCCCTACACAGTACTTACTCTAATCACCCAGAACACCGTTTGGGCGCAGGCGCAAGCTCGAGCCACCACTCGGCCCTGGGCTGGGCCCAAAGGTACGTAAATCGAGTAGGTAAGCTTGCGCATTTGCCGTATTCATGGGTTGCGCCGGCCTTTGCACCTGCTTTAGCAAGGCGTTCTGACATTGCCAGCCCCTTTCTGGTTGACAGTGGCTGTCCCACCATACCATACCATGGTGGGATATATGGATTGCCATGTGACGACATACGATTTCTAGTTTGTCAAAGATCGAGCAGCTCCACCAGTCTCCCCTTACTACACACGTTTCGAACTGGACTCGAGGCAGAGGCAAGAGGCAGACTCGAGTCGAAAGGAAGGATTTCGTCTCCTGCCACGGATTGCTATCGGCGTGTAGAAGTGCGCGGCTATGAAACAACAAAAGGCTGACAAGTGGCGAGTGAAATCCCGTGACACCTCAGCGTCTGAACGAGACATTCCTTATCTTGCCAACTTTGCTGTAGCTCGACCTCGACTCGATGCTGGAGCGTCCGTCCATTCCTCCCTTCTCACGGCCGACGCCCATTCAATTCCCTTTTGGCTGCGGGCGCGCTCCAAGCCTAGTTATAAGGTCGTCGACGAGGATGCATTGTATCGACCTGCCTCACAAACTCTGCGTTGGTTTTGTAGCATCACAAGAATCGCCCGCTTTCCCCGACCATGAAGTTCTCCGTCGCATGGGTTGCTGCTCTGTTCCTCTTTGTCTACGTCAACGCTCAATCAAACCCGACTGATACCAACCCTGCCCCGGCAACTGATACTAACCCCGCCCCGGCGACTGATACTAACCCTCCCCCGGCGACTGATACCAATCCTGCCCCGGCAACTGATACCAACCCTGCCCCGGCAACTGATACCAACCCTGCCCCGGCGACTGATACTAACCCTGCCCCAGCGACTGATACCAATCCTGCCCCGGCAACTGATACCAACCCTACTAACCCTGCCCCAGCGACTGATACCAATCCTGCCCCGGCAACTGATACCAACCCTGCCCCAGCAACTGATACCAATCCTGCCCCGGCAACTGATACTAACCCTGCCCCGGCGACTGAGTCGTCGACGACTGACATCTACCCCTCATCGACGACTGACATCTTCCCCCCCTCGTCGACTGACACCTACCCCTCCTCGTCGACCGACATCTCCTCCTCCTCCTTGTCGACTGACATCTCCTCCTCCTTGTCGACTGACATCTCCTCCTCCCTCTTGTCGACTGACATCTCCCCCTCCTCGTCGTCGACTGACATCTACCCCTCCTCGTTGACTGAGACCTACCCCCCGTCGCCGACGGAGACCTATACCCCGTCGCCGACTCAGACATACCCCCCGTCGCCGACTCAGACCTACCCTCCGTCGCCGACTCAGACCTATACCCCGTCGCCGACTGAGACCTACCCCCCGTCGCCGACTCAGACCAATACTGAGTCATCGAGGATGCCCACCAGCACTCCCTTTACAGTCCCGGCGAGCAACTCGACTAACATCAATGTTGGTGGTCGCATTTTATTCGTCGTGCCTATTGTCTGTTGATGCCCCTCTCAGGTTGAAGTCGCCCCCCATGATCAACTCACCTATAGCCTTACCAACCTCAACGCACCTAATGGCACCATCGTGACGTTCTTCTTCACCTCGTACGTGACTTCCCACCCGTATCCTCTCTGCAATGCTTACGCGTGCCATTGCAGGGACTCCATCTCTCATTCAACCACGCAAGGTTCGTTTGCGGACCCCTGCGTATACTTGAACTCATCGGGGGAAGACCCAGCCGGATTCGATTCCGGTTTGCAAAGCAATGGGAAAGAATTCGTCCTTACGATCGCAAACGACCAAATACGTAAGTAGAGCACATTCGCTGTCTTTTTCCCCTCGTCGGGTTAACCAGGCCACACGGCCCGACAGCCGTCTATTTCTTCTGTAAAAATTCGGACTACTGTGGCCTCGGAATGGTGGGGTAAGTGCTCCTTTCGGGGCTGCATTCTCGTGTTTCGGGGCTTATGTCGTTTACCGACCATCGTTTTTCGCAGAGTGATCAACGCACCAATCTCTGGAAATACATACGACAAGTGGGTAGCCGCTGCTAAGGCCATTGGTCCGAACGAAACACCTGTATGTTACAACCCTGTTTCCACAGACTCTCAAGTTGCTCATCGTCCTCTCGTAAACGATTAACAGATTCAAGATAACGGTCCGGTGACGGGTGGCGTGGGGGCACTGGCGACGGGTACACCTTCTCCTATTCCTCCAACCTTGCCGACCTCGTCGTCGACCCACCTTGTTGCGAATGGCTTCCTCTCTCTGCTGGCTGCAGCATTTACCATAATGCTGACGTGATAAATGAAAACCCTGGGTATTTTGGGTGTCGCGTTCTTCTTTCATCAAGTGTCATGATCTGGTATCTATTAACCTGACACCCTTTGTTCATGACGCTTTGCACGCGAACTTCCCATTATGATTTTGTTTGCGTGGTGGGACATTACTATAATGTCTTTGGATCGTTTATTATTCTTATTTCCCGTTCAGGAGTTGTTGTTTGAAGTAATGGGTTCTTTGTGGCCATGTTATTGGCGCAACAATACGATATCAGGTATCAGGAAACCTTCTGTCCCTTTAACCGTCTTAGCGAGTCTTAAACTACTATTTTAGGCTCGCTAACGCTAAAGAGCGTTAAGGAGCCAAGAGGAATCCTGTCTCGGGCATCTACAGATTCTGACAATATAGCATGCGAAACGAATACGTTAGCATTTATTTCAGGTCTCGACGTAGGGTCATCCCCGGCGTCCGAGGCTCAAACTCAGGTACTGGCCGCCGACTACCTGATTGGCGTACTATTGTTGCAGTCGTAGTGGTCAGATGCCCGTCAATGGTCAGATTGCTATTTCTGCCATTTCCTCACTCTCTATACCTTAAACACTGCTTTAGATGTTCATTCTATGCTATTCCAGTGCCCGAAATCTAATTTTGCAGACAAGAAACCCATTAGTTCAGGTTTCCCATGTTTTTTGGAGGTCGTCAATCCATGTCACTCTGCTGGTTCGGAATTTAAAAATGTGGCAACACGGGATTCCAAAAATGACAGGTCAGCCACAGTGGCTACAAACGGGAACTGGGACACGCGGGCCGATACCCGAAGTCAACAAACGGAAACTGAGATCATTTTGTACTCAATCTCTGAAACAGTGTGTAGAAGCAGCAGAAGATAGTAAAAAAATTTCAATACATAAAATTAGACAGGAAACCAACAAAAAAGCATATCCAATGCTGAAGGGCTAATGTGGTTGATGAAAAAACATATTACACCAGCACGGAATCGAACCCACGGACCCACCATGCTCACTCATGTAAGCAAAACATAACAACCACTACACCATTTGCCTTTATTACTACTACGCCTTTAATAATACATAACCAACAACTCTGACATGACGCATGCACCCCTACTAGCGGAGAATGAAAATGTCACCGTGACATGTGACTGACCATTGACGGGACATTTGACCACTACGACTGCAACAATAGTATGTGAGATGATGTAACGATATCGACGGCCAATCTTCCGCATCGCAATTTCGCAAATTAGCCGACTTGTTTTTGGGCATACTGCAAACTACGACCAGCGGCCCGCGCCGGCTGTCGACGAAGAAAAAGAAAAAAAGAGGATAAGAGACCGGTGCGTCACGTTATTTCAGCGCCGGACATGGGAACGACAACGCCGTCTTTTCTCACCGTATCCCATTCAGATTTTCAGAACTTCTCTGCCCACCTGCACGACTTGTCCCAATCGGTCGCGATTCACATCCTTCCAAGGGAATTCGATCTCTCTCGGGAACAATCCTTCCTCAACGGGTTCTCCCACGTGCCGCCATGTTCAGCCACGCCTCCTCATTCGGGTGCTTCACTGGCACCTGCGAGACAAATCCCACGTACATCCGCCTAGCAGCCCCCTTGTAGAAGACGTCGAAGTGGACCCGACGGTCTCGGCATCCTCGAAGTCTGTGCCTGACCTGACCGAACGATATTGTCAACATCTGGACAACCTCTCAATGACCGGACATGTCCAGGTACGTTCAGTTCCAACTGTGCCGATGACATGGCTGAACTTGGCGGAGGCAACGCTCGGGGTGGCGTCACATCGCACCTACCGCACCAGATACGCTTTGGTGCCATCCGTTCTTCACGATGTGGACCCCTTTCATCATCGCAGAAACACATACGCTATCGGCTGGCCCCGTAGGGGAAGCGTCGGTCTCGAGTGATCCTCGTTCCACCCTTTGCCCAAACTGGCATCGGTTGTGCTCGTTGGTCTAAAGGCGTTGGACGTCCGGATAGTCAGGCTAACGGAAGATGTCCTGGCACATTCCGTGTGATGAATCGCGTTGGTGCGCTCTCGTCCCACTTTTCCGCGCGAGAAACGCATGTCTTTATTAACGTGGATATCATCTTCGTGTACACCTCACGCCCATAGCATTCCTATGTATAACAGCTTTGAAAGCATCAGCGCTCAGCGCTGATGCATCAGCTTTGGAACACTTGCGGGAACGGGGACAATGGCGGCAGGCGTTCCTCGTTCATGTGTCGCGTGTGAGAAAAGCATTGCCCCATCCAAAGAACAGACAGCGTCTGTGTTGTTGTCCATGCGTATAGCCCGGGAGGAGCGCCAGGCACATCATCTCGTCATGTCAGTGCTTGATCTTATAATTAATGCCCTTTATTGCGATTGCGCCTCAACACCTAGTCACCGACGCACAGCACTCTATCTTACCCCCATCACCCATCTCCATCAAAACAACGTTCCGGGTGCAATATCGAGCCACCATTCGGCCCTGAGCTGGACCCCAAAGGTACGTAAATGAGGTAGGTACGCTTGCTGCGGATTTGCCGTATTCATGCAATGCGTTGCCTTTGCACCCGCTTTAGCGAAGGCGTTCTGATCATCGTGAGCCCCTTTCCGCTTGTCCGTTCCGTTCTGCAAATTCACTATACCATCGTGGGATAGATGGATTGCCATGTGACGACATACGATTCAATTCCAGTACGTTTCACCACCTTGTACACATACACATGTGGACCCATCCATTGGATCGATCTCTTGGAGAAGCTCCACAAACTCTCTCCCCTCTCCCCTACACGAGTGAGACTCGAGGCAGTGGCAACAGCTAGTGTGGTGAGACTCGAGTCGAAAGCGAGGATTTCATTCCTTTCACGGATTCCCAGGGGTATCAACATTTGTATCCGCGTGTTAAAAATGCGCAGCAGGGCACGTTGAGGGTAAATATGGGCGCTCGAGGTAATGGCGGCAGATCGGCTATGAAACAAGCCAACTGACAAGCGGCAAGTGAAATACACCTCAGCGTGTGAATGAGCCATTTCTCATCGATGGGATCTCGCCAACCAACTTTTGGCTCTCGACCGCGGTGATTGGAACGTTCGTCCCTTCTCACGCCGTTCAATTCTTTATTCGGCTGGGGCGTGCTCTAAACCTATTTATAAAGTCCGTCGACGAGGCGATGATGTATTTTGTGTCAACCTCTCCGCGCTCGCCCCTCTGCGTTATTTAGGTCGTTGTCCTCGGCCATGAAGTTCTCCGTCTTTTCTGCTGCTCTGTTCCTCCCTGTATTCGTTAACGCTCAGTACGGCAATCCTCCACCGACTGAGTCCTACCCAGCGTCGGAGACTTATCCCGCATCAGAGTCCTACCCTGCGTCAGAGTCTTACCCCGCGTCAGAGTCCTACCCCGCGTCGGAGTCTTACCCTGCGTCAGAGTCCTACCCCGCATCAGAGTCCTATCCCGCGTCGTCGGCCATGCCCACCAGCTCTTCAGTCCCGGCGAACACCCCGAATAACATTAATGTTGGTGGTCGCACTTTGTTCACCGCGCCTAATTATCCGTTGACGACCCCTCTCAGGTCCAAGTTGCCGCCGGTGGTCAACTCGTGTATAGCCCTGCCAACTTCACCGCAGCTAATGGCACCACCGTGACGTTCTTCTGGTCCGCGTACGTGTCCCCCTCCCACCCGCATTCCGCTCTGCAATGCTCACGCGTCCCAGAAACTTCCCTCATTCCGTCACGCAAGGTTCATTCGCGAACCCCTGCGTGTACTTGGCCGCAGCGGGGGGAGAACCAGCCGGATTCGATTCCGGTTTGCAAAGCGCCGGGGAAGAGTTTGTCCTCACGATCGAAAACGATCAAACACGTAAGTAGAGCACCTTCGCTGTTCCTTTCCTTGCTGTCGTCCTTCGGGTTAACCTGGCCACACGACAGCCGTCTGGTTCTTCTGTAAAAATTCGGACCACTGTGGCCTCGGAATGGTAGGGTGAGTGCTTCTTTCCGGACTGCGTTCTCGTGTTTCGAGGGTTATGTCGTTTACCGATTATCCTTTTTCGCAGAGCGATCAACGCACCGGCCACTGGAAATACCTACGACGCGTGGTTAGCCGCTGCTAAGGCCCTTGGTGCGAACGAAACACCCGTGCGTTACTACCTTGTTTTCACAGACTTCCGAGGCGCTCATCATCCTCTCGTAAACGATTCACAGCTTTCGGACACTGGTCCGGTGACGGGTGGTGTGGGTGCAGTGGCGACGGATACACCTTTCCCATCCACAGAGGCTCCAGCTGCCACTGGCACTGGAAGTGGAAGTGGCAAAGGAACTGGAACTGGCACTAGCACCGGAGCGACTCCAACCAAGACGTCATCGGCGTCCCGCATTGTCACGAGTGGCTTCGTCGCTCTGCTGGTTGCAGCATTTGCCATAATGTTGGCGTGAAAAATGAGAAAAGCGCGGCTATTGTGTGTCAGATGGACAAAGTGGCGTTCCTCTTTTCATTCATCAAGTGTCCATTATGATCTCGGATTTATTTACTTACCTGACCGTGACACTTTTTGTTTGGACGCACGCGAACTTTCTCGTTATGGTTTTGTTTACGTCGTGGGACGTTATTGTATTGATCTTGGACCATTTTATGATTCGTATTTCCGGTTGATGTCCTTGATGAGTTGTTGTTTGAATTAATGGCGGCCATGATATGAACGATAGATTATAAACCGGGCCGTGACGTAAACTTACCTCACCTCAAGTCAGTCAAGATTGGCACTACTGTATCATCCATCCCAGGACCAATCCGACCGACCCCATTTTCCTAGTAAACATGTCGGTACTATCAAAACTTCCACAGAAATTCTCATCTCCCTTTGCGTTACTCGGTGATGAAGCAAAGCTCGCATTCCGCAGCCAACCAAGCGGAATCTCAAAATTGGCATCGACCCGTGTGCGTCCCTCCTTCCCTTCGTTGCGATCAAAGGAGATTATATCGGTCGCGCTGACATGAGCTCGACTTGTGCAGCACATATCAGAGAATGACGCCCATTGGGACCAGGTACGACCCAAAGTTTTGTGCAATCGGATGTGGCTTCATTCCCACTGAATATCCGCCGCGCTGCTGCCCAATAGTATACCGTCCTCTTCGACTCGACCTCGGACGTATTCTCGCTCATCTCGCCCCAAGATAGTGAGTTTTCATCACGTCCTTTCCAAACACTCCGCGCTGACGACGACGATATATCTCCTTCCGGAGAAAAGTTCGCAGAGCGCTGGTCGACGCGCCCGAGAACGTCGCGACGCTCGTCCGGGTGATAACCTCCCGGCTGTTCAACCTCGTCTCGGACCACACCTTCCCCTCCGCGCCAACGAGCTACGTGCCCTCCTTCGCCTCGTCGCTCATCAAGGGCGCCGGCGGCGCGGAGCGCAACGCGACCAAGGAGGTGTTGAACTGCCTGCGCGTCCTGCAGCGCGTCCTGCCCGTCGTGTTCGAGCTCGAGAGCGAGGCGAGCGTGTTTGAGAGGGAGGTGCTCTGGAAGCGGGACGTCGTTCGCGACGAGGAGGCGCGCGGAGGAGGACAGGATCATCGCGAGCGGTCGGAGCAGACGCCGCAGTTCGTCATCGAGGACGACGAAGAGGAGAACGACGCGGAGAGCGCGGCCGCTTCGTCACCCCAAACTCCGTCGAAGCAGGCCGCCGCTGCCACCACCACCACGCTTCCTTCCATCGCAGAGAGGCTCTTCAGCTGTCTGGTGGACCTGCTGTTCTGCTGTGGGTTCACCTTACCCGCCAAGCTACAGGTGGACCACTACAAGATCAATTATGTCATATGGTGAGCAGCCCCCCGTTCTGAGTTCCCCCACGCGGACGGACCCCGTCGTCCTTAACACCTTTGAAAGGGAAAAGGGCGTCGGTTCAACCGCCGATCTTGGGCCCACACAAGCGTATGACACCAACAAGACGGAAGTGCTGCGCCTCCTACTCGTCCTTCTCTCCCGTCAAATATATATCCCGTCGTCGTCATTGCTCACTACACCATCTCTGTACACCCTCCACTTTGTTCAAAAGTCCCAGCGACGAGACGTGCTGACCATCCTCTGTTCTCTGCTAAACACGGCCATGAACTCGTCGCAACCGTCGTCCAGCGCTACCGTCATCGGAGGCGTCGCCGGTCGACTGCCTTACAACCACCTTGTGTTCAAGGGCGAGGACTCGAGAGCCAACCTGGTCAGCGTCTGTTTCCAAGTCCTTTGCGCCGTCTTGGACTTTCAAAGCGGAAGCGCTAGGGATGTCCCCACGGCAGATTCTCAGGTTTCTGCGCCCGCGTTGAAGACGAATGCTTTTAGGTATTTCCTAGCCAAAGTGGTGCGTTGGGATACAACGATTTTTTTGTCTCGAGAACCGAGCTCAGGAGATCTCCCCAGCATCGGACCGGGGACTTTGCGTTCATCGTCGATGGCGTTCTCGGTATACTTGAACAGCAGATGGCATCCATCAACAACATGCTTCCGGGATCGAGGAGATCCGTCCCCTATATCGTGGATACCAGTGAGTACTAGTGCGGCTGGCCATTTTGTGGGACATGTCCTGATAGAGGTCTAGTAATCCTGTTCTGGAAAATGATTGAACTGAACAAGGTATGGGGCAGTGACCATACCAACCTTGTGCAATTTCGAGCCCATCTCATCTTCTCTTCAGAAGTTTAGGACATACCTTCTCGAGCAAGACAAGTCGATGGATATCTTGGCCTATTTTCTGTGTTATTTCCTCGAGATCAAAGACAAACCCGGTAACGAGCGAGCTCTAATAACACCTGTCTCTGTCCTGATTTAGTCTGACAGAACAACACGGGCTCTGTCGAGCGTTGTCTTACATCATTCAGACGCTTTCCGCTGAACATTCCTTTGGCCTACGGCTCACATTCCCGATCAAGTCCGCACACATACCTGCAAAGTGGAATGTTGGTGGCGCTACGGCAGATTTTATGATCAACGTGCGTGTCTCTGTTTTACGTTGTATGGTTCATAGCTATAGCTTCTGCAGGCCGTCTACCACATAATCACAACCACGTCTGGCTCTCTGAACTCGATGTATCCAGCGCTGATCATCGCCCTGTCTAATTCCGCGCCATATTTCAAATCTTTGAACACCAACTCTGCAACACGCTTACTCCAGCTCTTCAACTCATTCGCGAACCCCAAATTCTTGCTGGCGGATGAAGGCCATCCGAGGCTCTTATTTTTCATGTAAGTCGTGCTACGCCGGTCCATCAAGGTATCGTCTCCGAACCATGACTCTAGGCTCGAGATATTCAACGCCGTCGTTGCCTATCACCCCTCTGATAACCCCAACTTGATTTACGCCTTGTTGAGAACGCACAGGACTTTCGAGGACCTAGGTACGTTCACGTTGGCGAGGGGTCTTCGTCATGTGCGGAGAATACAGCGGGCAAAGGAAGAGCAGTCCCAAGATACCAAAGGGAAGAGCAGAGCGGACGGAGAAGAGTATGACCAAGCGCACGAAGAGAAACAAAGGATGCTCGAACGGGAGAATGCTCTCGGTATCTCAAGTAACGAACCGTCCGCCGACAGCCTGACGGAAGTTCGAGTCGTCCCGCGAGACCAGCAGGAGCCGGAGGAGAACCCTTCGTCACAGTCCCCAATGTCACCCGCCGCAGATCAAGCGGCGTTCTCCGCTTTCCCGGATGCCGTGTCCGAAAAGGCGAGAGGCAAGATGCGGGAGCGGCGTTCGGCGTCGTTGGACACGGACAACAGCTTGGATCGGGTGACTGCCAGCGCGGTAGGATGGAATGGATTTGTGCCGACGCAAGAATGGGTAAGCAAACTCTTTTTTTCCGGCCGCCGTAAGGCCTGAGATGACTTTTTTTTTACTGACTGATTATTGCGCAACAGGTTACGTCGTGGCAGCAGGGGTGCGTTTGGATATATATCTGGTCAGACGCGTATTCGATGATGGAACGTTTCTAGGCTCCCTCTGGACTCGGTCATGCTCGTGATTTCCGAGTTGATGCCCAAACAGCAGGAGATTCAGTCGTCGCACAAGTCGAACCCTACGGGGGCAATTCTTGACTACCTCGCACACATCTCCCTCAAGCACATCCTTCCGACACCTCCGCCTCTCAATCCGCGCAGATTCATCGTGAGCTGCTCCTTTTTTCCCTCGATGTATATAACTGAGCTCCCCTCGATCTTGCAGTGGTCCGAGGCGTCTCTGGTGTGGCTCTCGTCGTTGATCTGGGGCGAGATCTACGTGCGCGGTATGACCCCCCTGGGGATCTGGAACTCGACCAGCGTCCGGTTGTTCTACGTGAAGCACACGCAAAACACTCAGCGGCAGCTCACGGAGACAGTGACGAGTGTGGTTGGGGGTCTTCTCGGTCGAGGAGCCGCAGAGCCGCCACGGACTGTACTTGACTCTCGCACCAGGTGACTTAAACGCCCACTTCCCTAAATCTAGTTGGATGGATTTGTGCAGCCTGTTGTACGATAGTGATACCGTGTTACGGGCCCAGGTGACTAGTCATGTTACGAGCAATCGTGCACTTTCTATGATATACGAAAATGAGTCTACGTTCTAAAAACCTCCCTGCCATATTCAGAGCTCAGAGTCAATTGTATCGGTATCACCACCTGACGCTGGTTGAGTGGCAACCTCGTCCCGCGCTCGCGATACCCGCCTTCTTCGCGATCCAGTCGAGCGCGAGCTTTCGGCATGAGGTCCGCCCCTAGTAAATTCACCACCTCGTCAAAATGGGATGTCAAAGGCGGCTGCAGAGAGTGCCCGAACGCACCGATCAGGGGACGGCTGTCTGCCACGCTTCTTGGGCACGGTAGCGGAAGAGGCTAGCGACGACAAGGACGAGGACGACTGCGGCTGCTTTTCGCTCCAACTGGAACGCTCGTGGTGCGCCACCTGACGATCGATCTCGGCCATCCAGCCCTGATAGCTCTTGCCGGGGCAGCCGCCGTCCTTGCGCAAGCGCTCGGCCATCTTCTCCTCGACCGCCTGCGCGCGCTCGAACGTGAGCCGGTCGTGCATCGGCGTCGCCGCGAGCAGCCGCAGGTCGATCGCCTGGGACTCGGACGCTTTTTGCAGGCGCTGGTGCTTCATCGCCTCGTTCCAGCTGTCGACCAGCGCCGGGTCCCCCTCAAAGTCCCGTTGCCATGTCGTGTTCGTCCCGTCTGCGCGACTCCAGTTTTTCCATCGGATCTTTTTTGTATTTTTGAGAGAGGGAGGAGAGGGGGGAAGAAAGGTGTCAGAAAAACCCCGTCGGAGACGGGATTCAGGTCACGGATGGGCTTGCCTCATAGCTGAGCCCAAAAAACAATCGTTTGTATAAGTACGAGTCGTGAGTTTGGTAGGCATCGATGACCGTTTTATATATACGAACCTTGAGATCCCAAAGACGTCCACGTCTTCACCGACGATTCCGTGGACTGGCCATTCTATATCTTCTCCTTCATCGTCGGTCTCGGGCGGTGTCGGAGAGCGGGCGATCCTATATTTATCCGACTTTGTACCCATCGCTCTGGTATCCGCTGTTGTGGGTCCGAAAAGGGAGGAGCCAACGGCGAGTGAATGCGTTGGGCGTTGGGCGCCGTTGGACACCCATCGGATGACACGCACGTGCAACTTTCGGGAACAGCCGATGCTTATCCCTTCTCATCGTTCGCATTCGCATCTTGACACCTACGCTTGACTTGCTCCTGGGTTTGGGACTTTGTCAGATGTCATTTGCATATCGGGTATGTGAAAAAATGGGGGGAGCTGGCCAGTGAAGATTTGGAGTGTGTAGGGAACAACGTGAATTGGAATTGACCCCGAGATCACCAATATTAATACGGCACAGACGGCCGAAATATCATGATAATGGCTGATACCCTTTTATCTTCGATACCCGGAATAACCCCCAGCCAACAGTCGGCACTGAAAAAGGGTGCGTGAGTCCTGACCCCTCTGTAGCAGATCTCGGTGTGAAAACCCATACATCCGTGCACATCATCCCGGCGGCTTGCCGTTCCGATCCCGACACCGACACCGACACAGGCGGCCTCGTCACTGTCTCTGATGTGCTCCTCTTTCCTGTCTTTGATGTTTCGCAGAGATGCAGATTGGCCCCTCGCGCCGTGGAAGAGATCGTCGATTCCATCGCTCGCGCCTTGGGCCGCCAACCCAACCTTCTTAGAGACGTGGTGCGCAACGGCAGCGAAGTGATTACGACGGGCGACGCATCGCTCGACGGGATACTCGGGGGTGGTATTAGAGTCGGTATGATATGGGAATTCGTGGGTGAAAGGCAAGTCGTCGCACATGCACTCCCACTTCCTCTACACACAACACAACTCCTGGGGGGCTTCTTTTTTTCAGCGCGGCTGGCAAGACGCAGCTAGCGCTGCAGCTCTCACTCCTCGTACAACTCCCCGTCGCCCAAGGCGGCCTCGACGGCTCAGCAGCGTACCTCACGACCTCAGGCGGCCTCCCAACGCCCCGTCTCGTCCAACTCCTGCACTCGCACCCACAACTCGCAGGATCGCCCAGCACGCTCGACAACGTCCAAACGAGCACAATCCGGACGGTCTCCTCGCTCCTCCACGTCCTCTCCTCCGTGCTCCCCGCCTCGATCCTCGCCGCGAAAGCCCGCTCGCGTCCGCCGCTCAAACTGCTCGTCATCGACTCGATCGCCTCCCTCCTCCACCACGACGACGAAGGCGGAAAGACGTCGACCGCGACGCTCTCCGAGCGCTCGCGCAACCTCTCCGCCATCGCCGCGCACCTCCACGCGCTCGCAGCGACGCACCAGCTCGCCGTCGTCGCGCTCAACCGCGTGACGGACACGTGGGACCGCCCTCCCGCGGACGTGCAGCCCGGCGCGCTCCTGTACGCGGACCAGGCGCGCATCTTTGGCGGCGTCGAGGGCGGATCCAAGAGCGCCGCGCTCGGACTCGTCTGGGCCAACCAGGTGAACGCACGCATCATGTTCTCGCGCACGGCGCAGAGACGCCGTCACGCCGCGCTGGCGCCTCGCGCTCCGGAGGACGGCCACGACCGCAAGCGGCTGCGTGCGGAGGGCGGTGGCGCCGTGCGCGTGGACGACGTCGGTGTTCGCCGCTTGACGGTCATGTTTAGTTCCGTGTGCGCGCCCGCCTCGGTCGAGTTCGTCGTCACCTCTCGGGGCGTAGAGACGCTCGCCGATGACGACGATCTGCGCACCATGACCGTTCCCGTGTCGTCGCCCCCGTCGATGACGTCGGTGACGGCGGCGCCGGCGGTGGCGGGTGTGCTGACAGGAGGCGTGGCGCGGCCACCGCTGGCCGACGTTTCGCCACTAGACGTCGGCTCCGTGGCGAGTGATTTTCAGTCTCCGAGGCCTGGAGATATCCCTGTTGGAGAGGTGGAGGACGATGAAGATGCGTACTGGCGGGAAGTGGACGATTTTTCGTTTGCAAGCGATAGTATCGATGTAGTTCACGCGTCAGATCCGTCATGATTCTCCTGTTGGCAAACCATTTTTGGGGTCCTGCTGTAGTGGATACATGTACAATTTATTTTTAAACATCGTTATCGTATAACAACGTTTCGTGCCCAGATTTACAAGTTTACATTGGTCATGCATACATCTCTCTCACACCACTCGGGAACCCATTCGGCCCCAGGGGTACATCTGCAAAGCTTATAAAGTTGCTGTCGTCGCGGACGTTCATGGTCTCGGAGAACTGCTCGTGAACGATCACCGGAGAGGAGATGGCCGCTCTGGACACGTGAATCGGCAGGGGCGACGGTCTCCTCTTCTTCGGTGCCCCGTGGACGGCAAACACGGCGGCGGAGTAGGCTGAGATGAGGACGTGTACCGCTTTGAGCCATCGCTGATCACCGTTAGAAAAGGGTTCGTAGGTAGTACGCACAAATCAAGACGGAGATCCAGGAAAGGGCGAGTCCCACTGCGATGAGCGCGGTGTGGCACGGACCAGTACTAGTGCTGCCCGATGGCTTGATACAGTGTCCCCCTTGTCTGTCAAAACGGATGGACCATCCGACTGCCGCACCTAGCAGAATAGTCGAGTCGGTCATATCAGCTCAGGACCCTGGCTATTGTTACACGCCGCCCGCCGCGCGGCGTGCCTGAGAGCATATACAACGAGGCTTACTGAGATCGAGCAGTGTTATGCAGAAGAGGGCTCTCCTGTCACGCTTGAAGCCGTTGAACACGCACGTTCGTGTTAGCACCTTGTAGGATAACCTATCCAGAGAGGCTAAGCGTCAGAGAGAAATCCTTCGAACCGACCGGCACACGGTCGGTTTAAGAGAATATCTATAGTCACATCGCGAAAAGGATGGCTACTGCCAGCAAGTTACAGGTCACCAGGGTGACCTCTAGTCCTAGATCTCTTTTGAGTCGGGTCCAGTACAAAAAAAAAAAGGTTTGGCGGACCTGTTGCGACGTTATTGAGAGTGATGAGGGCGATAGGTGGAAGGATGGCATTAATGATCAGCAAAGATACTTCCGACGGAGTCACGGTGGCGAGCGCGAAAGTCGTTTGGGTATCTTGGTTAGCACGATCCTTGATAACCGAGGCAGAAGCGAACGTTCCAAACTCACAGTACGACATAAAACCGGGGAGCCAGGCGGGCAAAGCGGACGTAAACCGAGACATTCTTGTCGCAGACAAGTTTCGGTCGGGCATAGTAGCAGACGTAGACCGGCGACGTGAAAAGGAACGCAGGGAATTACAAGAAAATAAGAGTGAGGAATGAAGGCACCGTTAGCACGGTGGTGGAGCTGAAAATCGCGGTTGAGGAAATGTCAACGGCCCCATATCGCCGCCGCTCCTTTAATCTGAAGACTATTGTGGCATTGCAGTGGCATTGCTCGCGGTGTGTGGGATGGGCGATCAAACCACAAACAGAAGGAAAGCAAAGGGACGCATTGTCTCGAAACGCGTGGAAATCCTAGACAATCTTAGCCTTTTTGCAGTGGCCGGAACGAGAAGCTGGAGAAGAGACAAAAGCCTTTAGCAGCTAGATAACGCATAGAAGATTCCCAATGGGAGCAACACGAGAAGTCTGTATAGGGGTCTTAGACTTGGACAGCATGACTGGGCCTAGTAGCAACTAAAGTGACCTAGGAGAGCCAGAGTACTAGTGTGAGAGTGTGTCTGTGGGTGGAGGATGGCATGTGATTTCAAATACCGCTCGCTGACATGTTACAGTAGTCTCTGGACGTGTTTGCGAATCAGGCCATGACATAGAATATTTGTATTCTTGTGAACTTTGTGAGCTTTGGT
The DNA here is from genome assembly GCA_003316565.1 of Russula foetens. NCBI lineage: Eukaryota > Fungi > Basidiomycota > Agaricomycetes > Russulales > Russulaceae > Russula > Russula foetens. The sequence goes on from QFFA01000776.1 coordinate 15,937, forward strand.
GGGTTGGTCTGTACGGTCAAATTCCTACTTGTGGCATGGCGACGTGAATGCCGCGTGCTAACACGGGACTAATGTGACATGAAATGTTGACACAAATCAAAATAGAATACAGAGTAGTCCACTACTACGCGAGATATGCAAAGACACAAGGATACGAGCCGCCTACTGTATGCTGTAGGACGGGGGGGACGATGCAATTCATGGACACTAAAAGCTCGTGACCCGTCTATGTCAAGGGGAGAGAACAGAACTGTCGTCATAACACGATTGAAGACATAATTATAGTTAGGGGGAGGAAAGAAACACGACGACTTCACGCGTCCGATGGCACCTCCAACCAGCCCTCCTGACCAAACGTATTCTCGCCAGAATAGCTCACATAAAGGAAGTTGTCCTCGTCCCTGAAACAATCCGGGGTGTCAGTGTCGTAAGATGCGGTCCAAGCTGCGGATGGACCCGCTTACTTGTGCTCCTCGTAAATCGCGCTCATCAGAGCCGCGGTTGGAGGAAGGGTTTCATCCACGAAGATAAAGATGGCCTTCTCCGGTGCGAGCTTGATGCGCTTGCGAATCACGTAAACGAACTGACCGACCGTTAAGTCCTGCAATATGGCAAAGTATGGAAGACAGGAGAAAAAGGGAGGGGAGAGGGAAAAGAGGGTTCAAGAGCGTCAGCGGGATCGCTTACGTGTCGTGGGACACAGGGCACGCACCGAGGGCACCAAGTATTTCTTCTTGTCGATGGTCGGGATATCCGTTCTGTCTGCCTTTTCACATATCACCTGAACAGGGGATGCGTGTGGGACCACTCTTTGGATGGATGATATGGGAGATAACGTACAGGAATGCGGTCTGGGTACTTCTGGCGAATTCGCTCGGCCTCTGCCTTGCGTTTCTCTGGAGACGGAGGGGAACAATGATCAGTCAGATTGGGGATCTCTGCAGTGGAAACGAGGGAACCACGCCGCTCACCAAAGGGGTGCTCGTCCTTGAATTTGGAGCGCATTACGATCAGAGTGGGGGATAAAATTCGAGGTTGCTGCGGGTTACGTTGGGTTGAGGGTTTAAAGTTGCGAAAAGCGGTTGGTGAGTGTGCGTGTGTGACTTGCCTGACTGCTTATAACACCACGAGGAGACACGGGCCACGGGCGGATTCTGGTCGAGTCACAACAAGGCACAACAACCCTGACTGACGAGGCTTATTTAGTACACTCGCTCGATCGCACTGGCAAAGCGCAGCCGTTGACTCTGCTTCTTCTGCTCCTTGCAATCCCTCTCCTCGCATGTACTTGCCACGCCACCCTCTCCCCCAAATCCAGTCTGATTATGAAATTCTCGTGGACGGATCTCTGCGCCTGTTTCTGTATCCGGTCATAATATTGTTACTAGCGTGAGCTACATATTACTAGAATCGATCGGCTTCACGAGGGTCATCTTAACTTTCCCTCTCTGTGTGTTTTTATCCTTCTCCACCTCGATGTTGACCGTCACCTTGTCAAATACGGCAATCTCGACATCTTTGCCTCCTGGCCCCGCAGATGCTATCGTGAAAGTGTAGTTGTCCGCATCAAATTTCGTCTCGCGCTTGAACGTGACCAGCCCTTCGATGCCCAGCCTACGTGTAGAATAGGGTTAACGCCTCTTCCAGGAAGACGAAAAGGGATGACTGACTTTGAGACGAACACATTGAGCCCATTTCGGAAAGTCCGAATGACAAATGCTTCCTCTGTCACTCTGGTTCCTTGAGCCGCAGACTTCTCCGCACGTGCTTTGAGAGCTAGGCCGACGTAGAATTCCACGCTTGCACGGCCTGCCATCTGCGCCATCCGATGTCTCCTGTTCACAACGTCTAGCGTGCGTTCGACATGCGTCTTTGAGTGAAGAGAAGCGTGCAGGGGGCTGTAGGAAATCGCCGCCGCAAGTTGCCGATGCACAAGAACATCTGGGTGTTTTCCAGCAACCGATAGGGAGTGGGAAGAGCACTGTGCTTACCAGCATATCGTCGAATGGGACTTGTAAAGTGCGTGTAAATTGCACTCGCCAGGCCGTAGTGTCCGAATGCTTCCTTGGATACGCTGCCCGAGCAGAAATATTCGGCAGATAGCATACAGCGCGTCGCCATGATCCTCACGAGTGTGTTGAACGCGGGCTCTCTGGAGTCCTGTAGCCATTGTCTCAGTGTCGATGTACGGGTATCAATCCAAAGGGACTCACGATGCACTTATCTAGTGATGCTGCTAGCGCGCCAGAACTGGACACATCTAATGTTATGCCACGACGCTTGAGGAGAATGTCTTGGAGTTTCTCGAAATTCGCTTTCGGGGGTGGCATGTGCCTTCTCAGAACGGCAGTTTGTGGGGACGACTCATGAATCTTTTGAGCAACGCTAATATTCGCCAGAAGCATGAATTCTTCCACCAGGCTGTTTGTTTCGCGCATCTCCTTCTGCTCGACGTCTATTGGGTCTGAGGACTCGGCGCTATCGAGATGAATCTTGACTTCGGGCGATGCGAGGTTGAGCGCTCCGGCAGCCATACGACCTGCCTTCAACTTCTGCGCGATGGTGTTGAGGAGGCGGATGCTGTTTGTCAGTTCGTCCTGACGGTGTCTGTTCAATCCGTGAGATCAGTCATGGATTATGCATAGGTCTGACGAACGGGTCATCTTTGCGAATTTGTGCTTCCTCGTACGTAAATGCACATTTAGATGCAATGACAGACTTGGTAAAACGGACGTCCACAATCTTTGCGTCAGGTGTAAGTTCCTACATGAAAAAGAGGATGTCAGAAGCTTTCTGAAACAGCTATATTCCGCCCACCCAAATCACGGAAAATGCCAATCGTTCAACAAAGGGACGGAGGGAGCAGAGATTCGTCCCTAGAAGGGCCGGAAGCATGTCTATGCGTTTGTCAACGAGATATACTGTCGTCCCACGTGCAGCAGCTTCTGCATCCATCGGGTTCTCCGGAAGGACAAAATGAGAAACGTCTGCGATGTCTGAAGCGGGAACTTCATAAAGAGCATTTGACCCGATGGATGCATCAAACTCACGGACGCCAGCCTCAATATTCCCATTCGGTAATCGACGGGCATGTAACGCATCATCGATGTCTTGACAACCTTTTACGAGTCAGTTGATTTCTAAGCTGGCATGACAAGAAGCCTACGCACCAGGTGGGTCAATGCTACAAATATTGAGCTGTCGCAAGTCTTCACGATCTCCCCAAATAGGGTTGTCATCCCCTTTTTGTGGCACCACCCATTGATCACCTTCGGGTGGCAAGCAGTCCAAGATGGCTTTCCCAAAGGGCCTATACGGGACATCAAACTCTAGTAGCAAGCTTTCTTGCTCAGCCTCCTTGCTTTCGACTTTTCCGAGAGCTCTGACGAAGTGGCCTTCGGGATAGCGCGACGTTATGTCCCACTTGTCTATTGTGACAAGAATTTTCTGACCAAGAAGCGCTGGAGCCTGGCGCGTGCGCATTCGAATGCGTGGGAGAAGACGTGAGACCGGGGTCGCAAATACAGTTTGTTGAGAGAGAGATGTTGTTATAGATGAATTCAGGGTAGTACTGTCAACATGGCAGACATATCTAGGACGAGGATGATGTCAGGACGGGTAGAATGGCGAACTGGTGACCACGTACGCTCTCCAATTCCTCTTTATGACCCCTACAATGCGACCCGTGGGTTGCTTCTCGGTTATTGGTCGAGAAGAGCCTTCGATCCTTAGCATCTTTTCGTCCGCGATCACCTTTTCACCTTCCTCGTCAGACTCATCTGCATCGTCATCCTTGAGCGTAGCTTTAACTCGGTCAGCGTTGTCCAGGAGAAGACAAATTCCGGCTCACAATCCTGATCAACCACTTCGTCTGTAGGCGCCTTCCATTCTTGTTCGTCGAAGACTTTGACGACCACGATATCTCCCTGTACGGCGCGATTCATATTCTCCCGCCCGATCAAGAGGATTGGTTTGCTATAAGCCTCCACATTAACGCTACCCTGGAAACTTCGATCAATACCATAGTCACATGCGTGTACTCATAAGCTGACCTCCAAAAAGTTGAATTGGTTGGCATTGAAGTGACCTTGATGCAATTGACCAGCTTTGACCCCTGCCATGAGAGCACCGGTGGACAAGTACTAGTCCATGTCCATGGTCACTTACAATTAAGGGACGAGGGCACTGTGACCTGCTCACCTCAGGGTATAAGGGAGGACGACCCATTGCTGCAGTTGGCTCTACGCTGTTGGAACCCGCTGATAATAGATCAGTAAGTTGAGTAGACTCAGGCATTTCCTCCACATATCGCCTAACTATGAATTGACGAACAAGTGAGTTCGAGGTCGTGTTTGTGAGGGTAACAATCAGTCACCTGAGGAGCATGGTATCCCATCTTTCTCAGCTTTCAGTCGATTATTGACATCGTCAGTCAGAAGTACCACTGTTGGTAGTCTTGGCTGGGGCTGCCCTCGGATTGGTGGGCGTGTAAGGGATATATGCGTGTTGTACCAGGCGGTTCCAGCGCGGATAGCTTGAGCTCTGAATTAGAAAGTGACATATTTGAAGTACGAGACTATCAATACCTCGGTCGTTGCGGTCGTTTGGAGTCTCTCCCAGTTCGCGAACGACGGCCGTCCCTCTGTTATGCGTGTAATAGCAGCCCAAAATCATGACATCGAACTCACGAGCGAAATTCATTATAAAACATCCAAGTACATTTCTCATCCGACTTCATCAATGCCTTGAGTCTATTGTAAAGGGGAAGGGACCGATGTCGGACTTCCTCCAGCACTGTCTGCAGTAGTATAATGGGTGTTTTGAAATAGCTCGATTCCATGAGATCCATCTACGGAGCGAATTCATCAAGAACGCCTTTTCACAGTATGGAGAACTGACCTGGGCAAGGAATACATTCGTGTCCGGCAAGACAAAATGGCCGTTGGGAAACTGCTTGTGGTTGAGGGTACCACTGAAAGGTAGACATGAACCGGGGGTAGAGGAGCATTCTCTACACTTTTCAATTCCGCAGGAGACATCGTCCCTGAGATATCTCTCTCGGATGACTGATGAAAATAGTTTGGACGCGCGCGTTATGAATGAGGAGGACGTGGCGCACCTTTGACGACCTTCCCTCTGGCAGTTTTCTTGAAGAATTTGCGTTGTGTAAATACTGCATCTTCTCTATTTCGTTTGCGAATGGTGATTTCTACCATGGCTATGGGTGCCGATGTGTGATAACGATAAGATGCACTTTTGCGGTTTCATCTCAAGTTTCAAGGTTGAGCGCTGAGAGCCCAAGAACTAACGGACACGTGGTCACCACTCACGTTACAGCGAAACTGCAGAGTTGCCAGCAGGTAACAATGCAGCTACTCTGGCTGCTTCTCACCTTCGTACCCTCCGTTACACCGCGTTCTTTCAACAGTTCCAACTTATCTGACTCGCCCGTATGGGGGGCATACCGTCCCAATCTCTACTTCGGCCTGAGGCCACGGTTACCCCAGTCGCTAATGACTGGGCTCATTTGGTTCGGTACCCAAGACTATCAGTCATTCACTAGCAAGTCCTTTCCAAAGAACGCGTTTAAATTGCCGTTCTGATCTGTTTCACAGAAGCACGTCACGCTTGCGACCAGGGTGACGGTCTGGATCACTATACCTGGACGCAGTTCGACGCAAGGGAAGGAGGCATTCAAGTCTTGAAAGACAGCAAGAACAACGTTCAAGTTACCACCGAGTTATTGATGGTCGATGGTGGAGAGAATGGCGGAAGCTGGGCGGCGCGAATCAAGGGGAAGCCCATCATTGAAGGTATTATATTTCACGCTCGTCCACTCCACTCTCACCATTGTGTTTTGTACAGGGAGGCCCTCACGTACTTCTTTCATCTTCTACGCCGGCCTGGAGGGAATGGGAGGTCTTGACTTGGAAACAGATGAAAACGAGAATGTGCGCAACAATTCCTTCTGCCTCTTACACGACTGAACGAACACGTCAGGGTCTCGAAGGTCCTATCGTCCTCTCTGGTTCGACACCTGAGCTTGATGAATTTGCTATTCGAATTGTGGATGGTGCGTCTTCATCGTTCACCACAGTCAAACGCATCTCGAACCGGGTTTGCAGGCCCGGACAACAAAGCTTATTCTGGTGGTCCATTCTCGGATGATTTCGCCAACCGTATTGGGAGAACACATTATGGCGGGTTTCGTGTTCCTGCGGGAAACATATGGCAGGCTAAAGGCAGGTGCATACACGTTTCACTCTGAACAAGACAACTGACTGCGACGGAACAGAGGTTATCATACAAGATATCGCCTCAAACGCACGAAACGCCGCGCAAGACTTCAAACAGGGAGACTCGGTCCCTGACCCATCCTTCACCCTTCAACTCTCCGATGAGACGCTCTCAGGGAGCAACCTCCTCGCATTCCAGAAGTTCTTTGATGGAGAATTTCAGTTTGATGTATTTTATGAGAGCCGAAGTGGACAGAAGGATCTGAGTGGTATGTGTCCATCTACTCATTGGCAGCGCTCGCAAAGTGCTAACGCTTCCGCAGCCGCTACTCTTGATGTAGGGATTGCCGCATTTTCCACTTCATTCAGCCAGCGTTTCCGTGAAATATTTCCTGTTCCTGATTCCCCAAAACGGGAAGTGCTGGAGGCATTTTCGCAAGCAATCACCTCAAATTTGCTCGGTGGGATCGGGTATTTTTATGGCACATCGCTCGTAGACCCATCCTTCTCGTACGAATGGGATGATGACAGCTCGCCAGCTGACAGTGACGGTGATGACGGAAAAGGCACTAACAAGGGCCCCCGTGTGACAGAGCCGATGGCCCTGCTGACTGCGACGCCGAGTCGTAGTTTTTTCCCCAGAGGCTTCTATTGGGATGAAGGCTTTCATCTTTTGCATATTGGCGAATGGGATAACGACCTTAGGCTAGTGCTTTGGCGTTTCGCTCTATTGTTTCTATTGACTTTTATTGCAGCCTAGAGATCCTGAAGGACTGGATAAACCTAATCGACGAGGACGGCTGGGTTGCGCGTGAACAAATCCTTGGCGAGGAAGCACGTAGTAAGGCATGTTATGATCTCTGCTTGATTGTTGGACGCTTTACTAAACACCCCAATTATCAGGTCCCATCACAATTCCAGATACAGGTTCCCAGCTTTGCCAACCCCCCTACGTTAACCATGGCCGTGACTGCATTCATCAAGCGCCTAGGGCGTCATGCTGAGCCTAATGACTCGGATCTGGGTTTGGATTTTGGCGCTGGACATGCTCAGAAACCTATTTCCGCGTCCCAACCTGCAATTGGTAGCCACTACTTGGCAGATCGAGGCCTCGCATTGTCCTTCTTGCAGTCCATATACCACCCGCTCAAGCGTCACTACGAATGGTTTAGACGCACCCAACGTGGACAACTAAAGCAATATGGGCGCAAGGCCCGATCGAGGACTGAAGCCTACAGATGGCGTGGTCGATCAGAAAAGCATGTCCTGACCAGCGGTATGGATGACTATCCCAGGGCGCCACCTCACATCGGAGAACTGCATGTGGACTTGCTCTCATGGATGGGTTTCTTCTCCAGGACAATGAAGGAGATTGCCGAGTTCATAGGAGAGGAAGAAGACAGAAAGCACTATGCCAACATTCAAAAGGCTATAATTGACAATATTGATGGTTCGACTTGTCACCTTTTGTCTGTTTATGGCCTGACCCTTGTCGTGATTAGATCTGCATTGGAGCGAAGATTTACAGATGTATTGTGACGTTGGTGTGGACGACGACGGTACGACGGATTCCCGTTTCCTAGACAACTCGGTGACAGACTAACAACTTCAATGTCACAGACGAGTCCTACCATGTCTGTCATAAAGGCTACCTTTCTTTGTTCCCCTTCCTGTTGTCTCTGCTGCCGCCCGACTCCCCGCATCTTGGCCCCATATTGGACCTACTGCATGACCCTCAGCACCTGTGGTCGCCCTTTGGGATTAGGAGCTTGTCGGCATCTCATCCCGAATTTGGAACGGGCGAGAATTACTGGAAAGGCCCTATCTGGATCCAGATGAACTATCTTGCATTGCAGGCGCTCCATGAGGTGAGAGTGTAGGCGTTATGGAATGTCTACAATCCTACATTTGTGAACAGACCTATGCTGTCCACGAGGGACCTTACCAGAAAAAGGCCCAAACAATCTACGCTGAACTCCGCCAGAACGTAATCAACAATGTTTTCAAGGCACGTTGACGTCTCATCCATTTGTACCGCAGTCGTCTGATTTACATGAAGGAGTATGAGCGTACGGGCTACGTCTGGGAACAGTACGACGCCAATTCAGGCGAGGGTAGAAGAAGGTGAGTCCATCTGGACACATTTCCTAGATGTGACTCATGAAGGTTGCGCGCTTTAGTCATCCTTTCACTGGATGGACCTCTCTAGTCACATTGAGTGAGTATGACCGCGCTATGGACACCATTTAGTCACTGCTAATATACGAATCTGTAGTCCTTTCAGAGAAGTATTGAAGATCCATGCATGTGAATAGTCAGTTGTCAAATTCCGTGCGAAGGTCACACAGCCCGTGGCCGCTCATATGAGTCCATTGACTCCATTCAACCTTATTCCGTATTCCTGCAGTAAAACTTCTATTAAAGGGTTGGAGAAAGAGTCCTAGCCTGTGTGGACCGTGTGAGCATAGTGTTGATATTGCGTGCAGGATCATTCGACAGTTACCGAAGAATTGAGCAAAGTACCCCGTGCAAGTATCACGTTGGCGTTAAGCTGAGGTTGACGCGTTGACGATTTGGGTAAGAGTAAGCTATTACAGTAGTAACAATACATGGGGAATCTCGGTTCCGTCGAGGAAGAGCTGAGATCCCGCAGAGCAGGGTGCCTCTTAGGTCGGCGGGTTCCGAGAAATATAACAGGCAGGCAGGGATATTAACACAGGTAGGTCTCCATATAGTAAGCGTCCTGGACTCATCTAAGATTCTATGAACGGGTCGGGGAGAGTAGATAGCCGGAATTATGCATTCCGTAACCGGGTAAGGCTTCTTCTAGACTTTATATGATTCAATCATAGGAGTTATGGCACTGATGCCAAGGTCGGAGGTCGGACATTCAACGTGACATAGCGATGTGAAACGTTACCAGTCATGTGATACCAACGGTCCGAACCCTAGATCTGGATCTGGATCCATCTAGCCCTCAGATCCAGAGGGCCGTTTCCCTGGGACGAAGGCGCCACCGGCGTAGACCGAACAGGACTAGTATGGAGTTATTCAGGCGGGAACAGCCTCCTGATGATGTTCCGTATCGATGCGCTGCGCTCAGTATCGAACGCCAGGACCCGGCACGGTGTTTACTGCTATCACGTGATTCTCAGGGAATGTAAAAAGAGAGTTCTGACGCGCTGTTGCTGTTGTTGTTAAAAGCCCTCGGTGTATAAATCCCACGACCCACGACCTACTCACCCATCTTCGTCTTGAAATGGCCTGGCTTACTCCGGAGTACGGTATCAAAGGTGCCTTCTTATTTATGGTACACTCGTAGATTCCCCACCCCTTTGGCCTTTCTAACTGCCCCGTCCACGTAGACCTTTCTCTACGCCATCGTCACCTACCACGACACTCAAGATCGTAGTCCTTCGAACCCTTCCTATTCGGAGTGGGACATCTGTTGGCCTGTTGCCACGTGGTACATCAGCTGGCACGCTGCCATATGTTTTTCGGTGGTTTCCCTCCCTTCTCGTCTCTTCAGGCTGGAGTTCAGTATGTTCACTCCTCTACCCTTTTAAGTTGCTGACTACGTTTGCCCCACCGTTAGCTTGGACGGTTTGGCTGGTTTGGCTGGTTACGACATTCCCCAAGGCCCTGATTGGAGACGATTAACGATCTTATTCCTGTGGTACATTTCCGGCTTCCCAATTGCTTATGTGATGCGGGATTCGTGCAGCATTGGTGCCCCTGGCACTTGGGCACGCGCTTTCAGGGTATTTATCGAGGGTGTAGTGGCCTTCGGGCTCGGCGGTCTTATCTATGTGGGTATCTTTCCTTCCTGATTGCGTGTTTTGATGCCGACAAACATTCCCCCTTTGTAGTCACTGGGGCGATGTCTATTCCCCAACTACAACTCACGTCCGATACTCTTACCATACTCACCCGAGAAAGTACAATCGGTTCCATCGGGTATCGTCAAAGCTGGTGTTGTAGAAGCAGTATAACATAAAAACAGAATATGTGGCTTGGTTCAACACCATGGGTGTATGTCAGAAGTATTGTTGAGAACAAATAACTTTGACTTAGCCCGTCCCCCCATCGTGAATATAGTACAGTGCCAGTGCTGGACACTGGAGACAGCTTTTTTTGAGCAAAATAATTAAGATGCCCCTGGGATTGCCCAATCCCTAAGTTTAGGGTAGTGCTTCAGTCAGAAGAGGTGCCAATGTGCCAATCAACCCCTTTTGGTCTGCTGAGTTAGATAAATGATGGTGTTCTCTGCAACTATAAAAAAGGCCTGACAAAGTAGCCAGTGGGTTAGTTTTTAGCTGCTTACTTTAGGGTCATATTTATTACTGTTGACTGGTGACTGACTGGTGAGCCAGACACCAATTCTCTGCTTTGCACTTGTCCCACATTAATCTTCCAACAGGACATCATATGAAATTTCTTTTGAATTCCTGTAGTTGTGAACGGCCCAATCAGTGGTGATATGCGATCAAAATCCCCCTGTTTAATTCACTCATTTAGATTCCTTCCGGGTGGCCTCGATACCGGAGATTCCCGCATCGACGGATACCACGTGCGACAATATGCGATGCCAAACGCAAGATGCCGTTCGTTGCTTGAACTTGAACGTAGCTTTCAAGCTTTCAAGCTTGAACCCTCGCAGGCATTCTCCCATGACTGCATGACCCCAGGAACAAAAATCGCTGTCTTGGCATGAATAGCAGCTACCTCTGCGAGTCCAGGGCCAGGTCTCTCACAAACAGGATATTACTCTCGACCCGCACAAGCTCTTCCACAACACCACGCACGGGCGCTTGCACGCAAGGGCCCAGTGGCACACCGTTCTGGTTCCAGAGTGCCTTACCCTTACCCATTGTGTACGAGACCGAACTGTCCCACGCTATACACTTCAAGGGGGAGAACATGATGTAATCCTAGTTTCCAACGTTGGGGGGGCTCATACCAGAATAGTGCGGGTCTCTGAAGTGCGTGGCGCCAGTGTCTCTCCCTTTATCCACACCCTGACCAAAGCATCATCATGAGCTTTAACCTACACATGAGCGCTGAGTCTGTGATTAAATCTGTCTTCACAGTTTTGGTACGCCTAAAAAAATCCTTCCAAGCCCTTCGGTTGTCTGATTACCCCGTCTTTGTAGACTGGCCTATATGTTCTTGTCACCTACAGCGACACCCAAGGTCGCAGTCCATCGAACCCTTCTGTTACGGAGTGGGCCATCTGCTGGCCCATAGCATCATGGTACTTGAGTTGGCATATGTCCATCTGTTTATCAGTGGTTTCCCTTCCTTCTCATCTCTTCATGCCAATGTGAGGCTTTCCCAATTCTCCTGTATTTCAGATTTTCAATGCGCTTTCCGTGCAGTACTGGTGTGCGTGACTTGGTGGATTGCGTAGCCCAGAATCCGTATTGGATGCGATTGATAGTCCTGCTTTTCTGGTACCTTATGGGTATCCCAATCGCCTATATGATGCATTATTCATGTAACGTTGGGGCCCCTGTAATATGGGCGCACGCAGGTAGGGTGTTTATCGAAGGGATGGTGGTATTCGCTCTCGGGGCGTCCATATATGTGGGTATCAACGTTTTCCGTGTGCGTTTTGTGTCAATTTATGTTTTTGCAGGTGCTGGACCGATATCTACTACCACTGCTCCATTTCTATCAGGTATTATCGTTGTCCACCGCCGACGCGGTACATTCTACTCGAGCTGCAGAATCAGTGTGAATCTCACCAAGCAGGGCTACAGCTCTAAAGGCTTCACGACGTCAGTGATGTATCACGTCTTATTCGCTTATACAGCAATCGTCTCCCTCCCCCGGGTCTGAGCGTCTTTATATTCCTCAATTGTTTGTTACTGTGAATGGAAACGCTTCGTGCTACCTTAGCGTGCAAACGTATCATATTGTGCGATCTGTGTTCGAGTGGGTTCGCCGTGCCATGACTCAACCCCCCTCTGTGGTCACCCTCTGGTGGACAAATTATTCGGTCGCTGATATTCTTGATTCAACAAGTAACGAGTCCTGAATATCAAGCGTTGCTTTCTGTAGCGTAGTGCCCTCAGTCCTGTACATTTTCAGAGCATGGAAACACGGAGGGGTTGTCCCTCGCTTACTTGGTTATTACCTCTTTATTCAGACTCCACCCCCGTGTACGTTATACCCCTTTGGCTACACGTCCATGACTCACTATCGACCTATATTAGCTTAGCTAAAACAGTGAACCAAAGCAGTTCATGCGTACAGCCCCGATGGCATACAGGGCGCTCCAGTCACTCCGACGGATCTCGGGATTTTACGTTTCTCAGGTTCAGGCTATACGAGCAGGGAAACTGCATTTTTTTTCACTCTCGAGCTTGCAAGGTTGAATCCCATTCACCATCTTCGGACTTCACTTCACCATAGACACTTCTATTTATACGAAACTTACCGCTTTTCCCGCTCCAGGCTTCTCTCATGATGATGCCTGACTCGGAGGTCAATATCATTCTGGCTCACTCCTGACTTCGTACTGGTACAGTACTATGCGTCTCCGTTCGTTTCTTCTGATCCGAGTCGTCTTACCGGCACTGTGCCATAAATCACATTATGTACCGACTTTTAAATGCACAGACTTGTTCTCTACAGCTCTGTATTATGCGTGCGTGAGTAGTGTCCTAGCCAACAGCACCACCCTCATCCCAGCTATAAGGCCAGCACTGACCACGGACAGTGAGCCAGCGTAGTAGATTGCAGGACGAAAGGCAGCACGGCCTGTACTGGAACCGCCGTACGCTTGCAATAGCCATCCGGCTATGGGTGATCCCTGCGTCGGGGGTAAATGTTTGTTAATCAAACTTCGTATGTACCATCCCGACACCGTGATTGCTAGAGCATTTGCAGTGCGTGTAAATACCGACAACGTCTGGGATAAGAGGCGAGCCGATACCATTCAACTGCAATGAACGTAACAAGTGGGGCAACGCTGGATGAGACAGGCAGGTGAAGAGCATGCCCAATGCGTTGACCGTGACGGTTAATGCGAGAACGAGCGATGAGATCGGGCCAATGAAATCGCTCAGTATCCCGAAGCCTACACACCCAATTGCGGACGCGATGTTGAAGATCGCCGAGAGACCTGATGCGAGAGCTGCGGAAACACCCACAGAATTGGCATAGAGTGGGATGAAGAAGGGGCAATGACACTCGAACCAAGGAAGAGGAGAACAAATTTGAGATCACAAAAGAGCCCCCTTAACATTGTGGGCCCGGATGAGGGACAATGACAATCCATTAGCAGAGACGTCGTACGAACCATCTACGGAGGCTGCACTTCGTCACATCCGTTCCTTGAGTAATAACGCGGCTGGTGTACGACAGTACTACAGTACTACAGTAGTATCGGCACAGCCTCACATAAGTGGTCAACCGGCCCGGCCCGATAATCCTGAATAATCCTGAATCCCTGAATGATCCCGACTCGGTCTTTGAGTGAAGACGGTGATGACGCTCCCACCCACCGAGTCCATTCCTCGCGCGAATACCAATCCATTGGCAATTCCTCGCCGACGCCTAAAAATTTGAAACGAAACGGAAGAGTTCCGCAGGCCTAGGGACAACACCTAGTCAAGTGATCGTCGGCTGCTGATGGAAATTTTCTCAGAAAGCGATGCTCACAATAGAGGCCAGACTTGAATTCCGAAGCCGAGGACGAGACCGTCGGTCACGAGGAGGCCTCGATAGCCCCGTCGTGGGGAAACCATTGAGAGCAGGGGACCCAGCCCGAAGGAAAAAAACCTGCCAAGGACGCATGCCTTCCTCGTGCTCATCTATCTAATCAGGCGCACGTTGATCAACGCTCACACAGAGATGAAGGCGATCGCCGTCGATCCAATGAACGACAATTGCGAAATCGCTAGCCAGCCCTGGCTTTTCCGGGAGTCGTCAGTCGGGCTTTGGGCGATGCCCCACGAGTAATGTCAGACCGCCAAAGGAAAAACCGGCCCAAAGGGACAAAATGATCGGCGGTTCCGCCTACCTTCCGTTAAAAAATGAACGACCCCGGGGCCCAAGCCGCGGCGTTGCAGTACCGTGACCGGCGGCGTCAAAAACACGTACCTGAAAAACACCGCAAGGATGAGGTGTATGACACCCCGCCCTCCGGGAAATCGTCCGGTCCTGGTCTGATACATGCGTTTGGGCTAGTATTGTTGTGCATTCTAATACGTTGACCACGAGCGCTGCATTGACTGACAATAGTGCGTTCGGTGAGCGTGGCGCTGGGACAAGGGTACTTTCGACAACGCCGGTAGCCTGAGGACAGGCAGTCATGACAAGGGACTCGTAAGAAACTCTTGGACGGGTAGCACCGCCCTTGGATTTTATATTCTTGGCTCCACCAAGTAGCAAAATCGAGTGACTCGACTTCTCTTTATTCGCCGCATCTATTGGAGCCATTACGTTTATGAGTAATCAGAGACGGCGATACGGACCTCTTGAAGTTGCCAGAGAGAGGCGCCTGGTCAATTGGGTTCAGTCAGAGTCAGTGGCAACTACAGGAACAAGGAAATTTGAGGATCCACCACATGCCAACCTTGCCAAGTCCCGGCTCCTGGTCGGCCTTATCAACCAATATCAATCAGCGGTCATCTCATATCAATCACTCGTGACTCGGTTAAATCCCACGTGTCAGGAAACACAAAGACACCCTTATTAGCGCCAATTATTGGGTGTACATAAGGCGTCCGACCTTGAGCTTACTTTCCTAGACGCCGTAGCACTTATTCTCGTAGGTCTGTACCACTGTTCTGGAGGAGATTCCAATAAATAGATGTAAAGGACGTCTTGGAAACTCCAGGCACTGATAGAGAAGCAGCAAGGAGTGGCGTTAGCTTGAAGGTAACTCTCCTGTTATTGACGTGGCAACCCAAACTGTAGTATCCAACAAATAGGATGCATTCCAATTGAGGTGGAGCCAGCCGCTTGAATAAATAGATTGATTCTACGAGATAGGAAAGCAGGAAAGCAATAGAAAGCCAAGCATGACGATAGCGTGAATATCACATCATAAACTCAGAAAGCGTTGATCAGGATAGCAGAACGTGATTTTGCAAAAAAGCGTAACCAAAGACGAGAAGGTGGGAATTGAGATATGGTTGCTGTGACAACGATGTTATTTGTACAAAATGCGTGAAGAAAGGGAACAACAGGTTTCGCAGAGACGTGTCCTTCCGAGGGAGAGAAATGAGAACGAGATCTTTAAAATGCATCCGCATCAAAACTGAAATCGTCAAAATGCAATGAATTGATCCGCGTCTCAAAGCTGAATTCCCGCTTCCCAGGATACGAGTCCTCATCCGAAAGTCTGTGCACCAACCCAAGGTCGGCGTGCCGCCGCGGCGAATCGTAGTCCTCCTCAGAGTCCCACCCTTCATCCACCGGCGTCTGCGTGCGCGGCGGGACATCATCCAGTTCGGGATTTGCTTCCGCCTGTTGGGGCCCTGGAACCTGTTCGCCGGCACTTGGCAAACTTCCAGAGAATATAGACTGGAGATTGACAAACGAGAGTTTCTGTCGGGTGCTGCGTATTGAAAAGTTGGGCGATGTGGGACGAGTGGGTTCGTCCGTGAATTGCTGTAGAGCAGGAGTGGATGCGGATGCGCTGCGGGAGTATGGTAGCGTCCGAAAGCCCTTGGAATGGGATGGCGAAACATTGGCACCGATCGCATCTGAGGCGTTTAGAGAAGCAGCTTCGGTGCCACCAAGGCCAAGACTAAAAAGGTTGGACAGGGGCTGCGATACGCGCTTCTTCAAACGCGGCAAGCTCGATTGAGTATGAGGGGGCTGGACCTTGGCACGCTTGTCTGCAGTTGGTGGCGCTTGCGCAGGTGCAGGTACCTTAGTCTTCTTGGCACTTTGATCGTTCTCTTTAGCTGGGACTGGGAAGACGTGATCTGCCATCGGCCTACGCGGGGCCTTCCCGACATTCTTGATCGATCGTAAAGCCTGTGCGGCTCGCGAGCGCAGCGTCTTGGATCTCCTGAGCGTGGGCACAGATCCGTTTGCGTACGCGACGTCCGGCATGCCCTCTCCGCGGCGCACTTTCATGATTTCGACGATGTCGTCGTCGTCCCTCTCCTTCGGCCGCTTCGGACTTTCAGGTATCACCGAGAGCCTGAGCGGATTTCGGCTCGCCGAGAGTGAGGAGTAGGAAGAGCCGTGACGCGGTATGACGACCACGGCTCTTTCCGCGTCGGCTTGCGAACGGTGGAAGGTCGATGCGTCCTCTGCGGAGGGGTGTACGTGGAGGTCTTCTTCCATCTCGGGTGTCGTGGTCGTGGATGCCATCTCAGAATCTGCGTTCTCCTGACTGGCGTCGAACGCACACCAGGGCATCGCCTCGTCCTCGGGTGGATAGACGAATACGGTCGGCATGTGAGAGGAAGGAGATGAGACTGATGATGAAGGCGGTGGGATTGTGCTGTGCTCATGAGTGAAGGGTAATGAATGTGTGTGATGCATATCACAAAAAAAGCCTGCGATTATTGTGCAGGCCGAATATGAAGGAAGATGGAACAACCAGAGTATAAAGTCAGTGCGACAAGGGACTCGACTCTGACCAAGGTTCAAAAAGTTTGAGATATCTCGCGGTTGGGTCTCGTGACCGTGTCTGTGTCAGCCGCGTCGGGGAAGGCCATGTATTACGTCATCGCGCAAAATCACGCGGAGCGCTTACAGTACTGGTAACCTTAACCACACCACACGATATCATATTATCAGAAGCTGGGGGGATCATGTGCATTTGCGCCAATGCCCGCCTCCTCGGTAAATGATGAGAAGTGCCTGCTGCGCAAACACGTCATAGGCATAAGTGATCGCAGCCGCAAATGCGGACGCGCAGGGTGCAATTACTAAATTGTTGTCCGATAGCACTGCACACTGCGGTAGCAATCTAGATGAATACGATATTGGCTCATCTGTACTGTAGACTGTAGGCAGGAGCTGTGTTCACAGAAAACTGCTCCACTGAGGACACCGCCAATAAGTACGTCAACCAGTGAGTGGACAGGACGGGAAAGTATCCCCGATGATAAGTACAAGTATCCACATGAAAACCGACGTGTCCTACTAGTAGGAATCGAAGGTGTTATCCCGGAAATCAGAACAGTCCAACAAGAAGCTACTAGAGGCCTCGGACATAACGCCAGATTACGGCTTACCGAATTAGTGGTCGAAAGCCAGCGAGCACATGAGTTGCAAATCACAGGAACAACCCGGCTGCCTTCCTCGCAGTTTCGTGATATTGCCGTGGAGCACAGGAGCAGGTTTGGAGAGGCGCAAATGTCGAGATTCACAAACAGTTGGTGGTGCCAACGTCCAGGGATGCCCGCCCGAGGGGATCTTGGTCACTGAATCTACAACGGCGCTAGCGCGAGGAGTATCTTGCAGGGTGAGGAGTGGGAATGGAAAGTTGATACTTGATATGCAGTATGGGTCCTACGGGAACGTATCATCACGGATTCACTGGCACACCCTCCTCTATTTAAAACCCTGTCGACGGTCTGAAAATTGATAGGACCGTGACTCGTCGTGGAATTAGAAACGTAGGATGATGGTACAGTAAATCCAAGGATCTGGCCAGGATCACCTTGAATCTACTCGAATGTTCTCGCAGACTGTTCTCGTATACATTGCATATAACTTATAGCCATTAAGTCACTGGCGTAACTAGGCTACCCCACCTGGCGACGTCGTCTGATCTATCAGTGGAGGGCCATCAACCAGTATATGATATCAAGGTTTACACGCAGCAGGCGTTGCCAGCATCGTGCCACACGAGATCCGGTACGAAGGATGATGAACAAACCTGGCTGATCCAATCAATCATGTCATCCCATGATAGGGCCAGCGTTGATATTGAGGTCATAATAGTAGGTGGACTTGTATTAGGTATAACTTGAAGGTGTGGGACCATGGCGTGGCCTGCGTCGAGTTCCTCGATCACGTTCCTTTGCGTACCGGGGCAAACGCCTCCGTAGTAGTTTATCAAAGTCGAGATCGATTGTATTGTGTGGTAGTGTAGTGCATTACCCACGACATGTAGGGGTCTTGGGGTACATGAAAGACACCTGGGAAGAAGCGAGCCAATACAGAAAGGTCTGGACAGCCTTGCCAAGGCGGAACGTTCCACTCAGTCAATGTAAGCGCTCGGAACGCCGAAAAGACCTACTTTTCGATTTCATTGTGACGACCCACTCCACCTAACGCCTGGTGTGCCCACACGGCGTGTGAAAAGTTGAGACCCGAGATAGGCTCGCTGATTCCAACGGAAATTCGTTTGAAGGGCCCGGGAGTTATCGACGGGTTGTGATTCTGATGCGAAATACTGTAGCGATCTATGGATAATGCATGACTTCCGAGTTCTAGATGAAGAAGGTGAAAGGAAAACATGCTGCAAAAAGTCAAATCCATGGGGCTAAGGGCATGTAGCAAGGGGATTGATACTGTGACCATCCATAAGCCATGTCCCTTCTCATGGGCTCATGGGAAGACATGATGCCGAAGTGATGCCGATGCAATCCCTCACGTGGGACGGAGCGGACTCTGAAAACTCTCATGTAGCCATCGTCGTCTAACAACAAACGAAGATGATGGGTGTACCTGGATCACTGTGCACTATATGCTCGCTTGTATGGCTCTTATCTATATCATTGTTCCCACAACCGACGACCAAGGTGGTCACATGGTGCTTCTGTCCGAATAAGACGGTCCCCAGAGTCAGCCACACCCTCCTCGCTCGTATCGCAGCCTTTTGCCTGCCTGGATCGGAGGTTGAGATACTTCACTTCACTTACGCTCGACTTGATCAACCGGTGAGTCTTGATCATGGTATTGCTGCTTCTTGAATGGTTGTATCATCGTCGCTTGGGTGCGGGAACACGGTCACGTGGATCAAATGGTAGAAGAACCCTGATTGTAAGCATAGGAACATTGTGTCAAGTTGAAATGGATTCGCGGGCTTAAACTCTGGGATTTCATGTGAACCATCAAAAAGTTTCATTGGCAAAAAAAGAAGATTTGTGGAATAACCAATGATCCCGGGATCGACGCGCGACCGTTGGCGCTTCTCACTTAAACAAAGCAAAATGAAGCGAAGAACGCAGAACGCGTTTTTGTCATTAACTCGGTAGCCGTCATAAAATTAGATACAGACAGATGGAATTGAAAAAAAAAAGTGAATACCCGCACCAAGGCGTTGATGTTGACGCGTATCTGATAGGTGGGAACGCATTCGTGACCGCGGGGTAGGCAAAATGGAACTGTGCGCGAGTATTTTGTTCGCACTGTCGAAGCTCGGATCTTCCTTTCGTAGACTCATTTATCGGGGGGGGGGGTGACAAGTTGACCTTATTAAAGATTGAAAAAGGTAAGGTAAAGAAAAATTGAAGAGTTGCGGCAAAGCGATTCGGGTAATCTGTCAACCGCTTCGGCCCTTCTTTTGGCGAGCTAGAGTAGCGGAGCGGATGATCGGGCGAGGAACGTC
>QFFA01000778.1:0-13763 GCA_003316565.1 Russula foetens
GAAGACGAAGAGGACGACGAGTCCGAGTCGGCAGTCGACGACGAATCGCGCGTCTCGTGGCTTTGACTTCCGGAGGATGATGACGTTGCAGAGGACGAGCTTGAGGTCGAATGCCCTCTCGTTCGCCGTTGCTCGAA
Organism: Russula foetens; assembly: GCA_003316565.1. NCBI lineage: Eukaryota > Fungi > Basidiomycota > Agaricomycetes > Russulales > Russulaceae > Russula > Russula foetens. The sequence goes on from QFFA01000778.1 coordinate 138, forward strand.
AACGCCAAGTCCCAAGTCCTGATTTACGAGTTTTTTTTCCTTTCCAGGTTAGCGAGCCACATGATAATTTATAGTGTCGTGCACTTGCCATTTCGATCACGCGCCCGTCCGTCTCCTCAATGTGCTCGATATCGATACTCCGAGGATCCCTTTGCAATAGTTCTGCGTTGGACTGCTCGATCTGAGGGAGGAATTGTTGGACTCTCGCGAGCACTGTTACAGTAATACATAAGCCAGCTTCCGTAGAGAGTAGGGTGGTACGCACATGCGTCTGGTGGTTCAATGGCAAACGTCCTGCGCACGCCAAAGTCAAAGGATAGGCTTGGGGGTTCGCTGGCTGAAGAGCCTTCTCCATTCAATCTCTCGAGGATAGTTTCTGGGAAGAGAAAGGGAAAAGTTTTAGAGAGGAGAAAATGTGGAATGAGAAAACAGAGTACATACGGAGCCTTTTTTGACGTTGCTCTGCGTCCTCTACATCGAGCATATGGGGCTGGAGTTGTTGGTCCGGAGGCATGATCCACAGACTTGCCAATTAATTGTCAAGGGCAAACCAAAAAAGAAAAAAAAAACAGGAAGGAGATGATCTCGTCGAAAACGGATGCCACGTGACAACGTGGAGAAAATGGAGCCCGATGGGATCGATAAAGAGCCAAGTGTGATTTCATTCAATCCAGGGTGCTCGGCGAGTGGACTCGGATCCTCTGCTGAGGTAGAGAAACAAACGGATGACAGACGGATTATATCGAAGCGTTGAGACCCCAGAAAATTGCGTAAACGTAACATCACGTGACAAGTGGTGGATCTGCGTCCGTGTACGATTCAAGTTTAAATTTTGAACGTTGAACTTCAACTTCAACTTGAGCAGAAAACCCCTCTGCACCGTGACATTAATTAGGACTTCCTCATGAAAATTTTCAGCTCAACGAGGTAACTGGCAGCAGTGTGCGTGCGTGTCTAGTTTCCATACAAAACGAAAGTTTGTTTATATTATTGACTCCCCTTGCCCATCTATAATAAACAGCGGCAGGGTGAGATATGCCACAACATCGAATTCAATTCGCGCGATGTGATATAACTCAGCAATCCCGGGAACGACCAAAGGTATTCGCCTACTGCCCGGTCATGAAGCGCATATAGACCCAAAGAATCACAGGGCGAGATCCCGTCACCCCACCTTCGAGAGGCATTGTAGAGGGCATCATGATTCACAAAGTTGCAGAAACTCTGTTTCAGACGTCCTAGGGCCACATACTTCAGGATATGGACCACCCCCCGTCCCGTGGACATGTTCCAATGAAGCAGTGGCGTCGATCCCTCGTCATCCTGTGAGTTCGTATCTGCTCCGTGTCCAGAGACAAGCTCATAATATTGAGCCGATTGGATGGACTTGTCAGACGACTGAGGTCATTGTCACATTGCCGTTTATTCCCATACGTCATGAACCCTGTATCTAGTTCCCGACATGCGAATACTGATAATACAGTCTCCTACCCATGAGACTGAGTTCCCCCAGCAGCATCGCCCTCCGCGTAGCTTGGCGGAGCTTCCGAGTTGAATACCTCGGCACGAAGTTGTTGCATTTCGTGCCAAAGGCGATTGAATTGGGCCTGCACTGTCCGAAACATGGGTGGTGACGTTGCCGTTCTCTCCTCTGTGGCAGGAGCCGAGGGGGATGGAGACCGAGACCCAATTCCATCCAATGTAGATGGGAGATCAGGAGGTTGAGGGCGTAATGTCTCTGCACGCATGCGTGCAAGCATTTTGGCTGACAATCCAATCGGGGCTAACGGGAATAATCTCGAATATGTGGCTGAGTGTGTGGACGAAGAGGGGAGTCCATCGGCGGCCGCTGCCTCAGGAGACACATATTGCGGCTGTTGCAGACCCGCCAAAGACGCCTGATCTTCGTGAGTTGCGTCCAGATGGTTTAGGATGAATGGTGTGAGCCCTATCCCAGACGCTGATCGCATAGCGGTGCTTGAAGGCGCGGAAATTATACGTCGATGACGTCTCCGTCGATGCCATAGTATCAAGGCAATGATTCCGACCACCATTAATAGGCTCATAAGACCACCTATGACAGCTCTTGTTTCCGCGGTAAAATGCAATGCTTTTGGTAGCGCGGTTGATCTTGGCGTCGTGGTTGTCGTATTGACCGTGGTTGTCGTATTGACCGTGGTTGTCGTATTGACCCGTATGTTTTGTACAGGAACTCTGTACGAAAGGTGATTAGCCATGACAAAGCGACATGCTTAAAGCTTACTTCAGGACCAACGGCGCAAACATTGCACCTTGCGCAGGACTTGAGAGAGATAGAGACCTTATTAACAGATCCGAGATTGAGAATTGGAAGTACCTTACCTAAACGTTCCCGACATGTCAGAGCCGTCTGTACTGTCATAACGAACAGGGATTATCCCAATATTCCGGCTCCCAAACACCGATGCTCGGTTGTAGGCTCCGTTAATCAGCTTCGACCGCAAATCGTTATTTGGCGTCATGGCAGCTGCAAACAGGTTCCAAGCTGGTGCGGTGTTAACCAATCGCATGCTAAAAGCATAGAAATACCAACGGGATATTGTCTCCCCCGAGCTTGGGCCGTCACTCGAAAGCGGCATGTCAATGAGTGATGTCACGTTATATAACTTGGGGAGCGAGCCTGAGATATTCAAAATAAAAGCACTGTGATCATTATATACCTAAGGAATGGTGAGGCGCAACGTGAAAACCGATTCGATACGTCTACGCACCGATGATTCCACCACCTCAGTGCCTAACCATACGTCGGCGAATAGATTATGACCCAACGTCCACGAATTGGACTTATTATACACTGCTTGGATATGGTTGTCGCTACCCAACGCAAGTGTCTTCCATTGAGCATATAGGCCCGCACTTTTATTCTACCGGCCAATCAGTCTCATCGCTTGACGTCAGATGGATCGACACAGACAGAGTAGTGATTAGCATCAGCTATCTGCCCAACGACTAAGCTCATCTTTGACATGGCTTCAATGGCGATGATCCCCTTGATGGCGAGACTACTTTTTTCAGCGAGAATACCATGCATGTACTGCCAGTCTATATCAATCCTGGCGCATCGGTGAATTTCAGTGAATGTAGACTATTGACGGGAATGACCTACTCATAGTCACTGTACAATGTCGAATTGACCAAAAAATCGGCCCAGGAAGTTAGCAATTGATACTATCCATCCTCGTTACCAGTCCTCGATGGAATATTGTGTATAGGTTGGACATACATATCTGCTTATCAGGTTTCCATTTCCGCTCGCGAGGGCATGGGCGTACGTCATGATCAGCATATTTCCGGACTCTGTGCATCACACGCGATGTAAGAAATACACTGGACCAGAGTTAGAGGTAAATCACAAACGGTCGACTCCCACATCGCGCGTCAGCTCGGGGTTGGGGACCGAGACATTTGGGTAGCTCCCTCCTACACGCTCCTGTCTAGATATCTGACACTTGGCATTTCGGTGAAACACACCTAAGTCGCTAGCGGCAAATTCGACACCGTTGCCAGCTTGGAGCTGGAATAGAGGCTCGAGGAGAGGTGCCCCAAGGCTTGGATCGATGTACATCAATGCAGGAAACGCCGCATACAGCGTCTCGACTGCATTTACCCGGCTCAATAGCATTAAGTTCAGTGTGTCGCATGACAGAAAATGAACTCGGGCTAACTCACTTAGGGAAATCGCCTCCAATATTCTTCATAAACATCATTACGTCCGACTCATTAAATCCACCATTCGTATCGGTTCCAATCGTCAGCTGAGTGCTGCCAAATACTTCGGGGACTGCCAAGGAAACCAAATCTCCGAGCAGATCGGAGACAGAAGCGGCATCCTGGAATATTTTCTGATCCAGTCCCTGAGCCCTTTTCGAAGCATTGCCGAAATCGTTTAGAAAGTCAGTTAGCTGAAAGATGTTAGAACGGTTGCAACTCCAAAAATGCGGGGAATGACCAATGACTCATCGTCAGAATATTTAAGCTTATAGTATGGTTTGCGTTGTTGAGCAGGGATGCCAGATTGAGCTGGATAGCTGATGGCTGGGTCGGTGGTGTAACCAATTACGAACACGACCGGATTTTCTGTAGCTTGGATTATGCCCGAATCATGCGAGATGGCAAATGCTATCCGCTGCGAGAGTGAGGCATCAGTGGGTGCAGCTCCTTGGTTGTCCAAGGCCCCATTAGGGATGAATACAAGGAGAGCAGACAGCACGTCAGAAACTCTGTATGTGACATTATTATCCTGGATCAAGGGACCGTGAGAAACTAAATGAAAGGAATAAAAGTCGCTCACAGCCTTCGTAGCATAGTAGAACGTACCCCATCCCGCCTGAGAGAAACCCTCACTAAACGGAACTGGTTGCAAGTACGTTGCAGTATGGTATATGGCCTCATCGTTTGATATGACACTCCACGACATAATGTCAGAGGTGAGCATAGACGGTGCCATTGTTTGCGCCCAATCTACAGTTTTCAGGAGATAGGCGATAGTTGCGAGAACGATCTCACATACATGTCCCAATGCTGGAATATACTTCCATTTTGTGACTTGAACCATCAAGCGACTTTGCCGAAATGGAGAGGTATGAGAAGGGTATTGATTGCCTGACCCAATCCCCTGGCTGAAAAGACCAAGTGAGTCGAGGTCCAAAGAATTGGAGAGTTTTGAATGAACCTCGACCGGATTGAAGAAGGAGACATTGACTTGCATCGGTCCAGCTTGGGCGATGAGCGTGATCTGGGTAGGCGTCATCACTCTATTTGTGACGTTCGCATCGCTGACGTTCAGTTGGTAACCTGTCAACTTTTCGGAGGGCATTCCGAGGATGCTATAGGCAATGCCATCGACGCGTACAAAGATATCCTGTTGATAGTTCTAGAATGACAATAGGTATCTCGCTTCCGGTACGTCGAATGGAGAAAACAAACTCACCTGAGAAAGGTTGTTCGGCGTTGTGATCTGATAGTATGTACTTTGTTGATCCGTGAAGGTTTGATTACCAAAGGTAACATTTGTGTCCGATAGCCAACAACTGAAGTACGGAGAGCGGACTAAAAAGGGGAGCGCTACGGAGTGATACGCCCGAACCAGTTGAGTTTGTCGGTGCACCAAAACTAGGATAAAAGGTAGTAAGAACTTGAAGGTCATGGCGAGAGGGGACATATAAGACTATGGAATCCCGGGCCTTGACAGTTGCACGTACGGCCCCTTTTTATGACTGAGAAGGATCTATGAAGGTCAATTGTACACGGTCAATTGGTGTGTCGAACTTGAATGGCGTCATGACATTGCAACCAAGGCAGACAGACAAAGAATTCCCGAGGACCAACATAGAAGGCTAGAATCAACCAAACTGGCGATAGAACCAAGATATCGTGGCAACGACTTCGCTTCCCGAATTCTAACCAAAATGCCAGCCTTGTATACCCTCAGTCCCAAATGAATTACCATGGTAGACTTGAACGAGAGTAACTCATGTGTAATCCTGGCATATACGAATAGATGATGCCATGTTTACGCCATTCCCAGAGATGGATTCTCGACTCGACATTACGTCACCACGCGCCCGCGAAGGGCGGATGCTGAGTGCTGAGCGCTGATGAGTTACTTTCAAGTTTGATGGCACCTCGGGCTCCTTCCACTTTCCTTACTGTATTGTATTCAGCTGATGCTGAAGGTGTTAAATTGAATGGGTTCAAGTTCACGTTTCGACTAGGCGGGCAGCGTCAGCCACTTGGAGAGTCCATTTGAGTTCCCCGCTACCGCTAGTCACGGTTTCCGAGGCCTTGCCAGTGGTTCGATGCGTTGAGCGCACTTCAAGTTGGTTCTCAAAGGATACCCCGCCCTCTGAGCCTAGGACGTGATCCTATCCTCATTTCTGTCTTTAGCCTGACACCGTTGCCATGCAATGCAGATTAACACCAGATAAGGCTGTAGCCAACATATGCCGTTCGTAAGTCTGTCCCTTCGTCTGTTCAGCAAACGCCCACAGCTATGCGTTATTGACAGACCTATCTCCTTTCTTCTCCTTACAGGAGTAGAAGGAATAGAAAAACTTCTTGACGGTGACAGAGGACGGTGTTCGCTATCCATTCGTTCACATGAATTCTCGTCGTCTGTCTTGGTGACACGTTGACCCTTCCCCTCCTCAACCCTCCTCCTTCCTGACAGACCCCCTGGTGAGGCATCTTGCGAAGCGGCGAAGCCGACCTACTCACTTGGACTGACTGTTGCGAACTCTTGCTCCCAAGCACCTTGCATCGACCTTCCGCGCGGTCTCTCGGCCCACCCAGCCTGCAGGTAAGGCCCGACTAAATTATTCCTTGTTGGACGCCTCGAGTCATGGTGAGGACCGCCATTTTGGAACTCGCCATACGTAGCAACGCGCTCACTCTCACAAAAATAGAGGTTGGGCCTTGGGCCCCAGGACACGTTTTACCATACAGTTTATATTACAGTATGTGCAAGCGCACCACCCATCATTTACAGGCTTTTGCATAGTATTTACCCTACTATACAGACATAGGACGGTTTGCGCGGCACCATGAACACTTTAGGTTACATAATCACTCATTGACGCGTCCACAATGTCATCTTTACATAGTCACAAAACAAGTTGATTCTTGCTTGTTCCCCCCTTGCACGCGTTCGCTGGCAATTGGACATGCTGTGCTGTTATCGCACTAAAACGCTGAATTGCTACACTCACTTCATGCCGTACTATATCGCCGCCTTTACCTCATCTGAATGATCTGATGGGCAATGCTCTAACAACAAACTCAAATGGGCAAGAATGGGGTCACCAAATTTTTTGCACTGTTCACATTCAGTTTCTGGCCTCCCTTGTTTCAGCTCCAAGGACCCACATACATTGACGTACTGAGGACTGACTTCGAATGCTAGGGATTTGACGCCCATGCCCTCACGGCGCTCCTCGCTCTTACCAGTTCAGAGGTCCCCGCTAAGAGATTACGGGTTCTGTACATGGGGGTGTTCCCCACTTTGTCGTGTAAGGAAAATCAGATAGCGCTGCAGTACTCTTGGAGGACGCATGATTGCGCGCTGCCGCTCTCAAAACTGAACTTTAAATATCAGAATTCTAACCGTATGGGAGGCGCAGAGCCGGCTTTACTTTTTATACCGTTTTATATGCGCTTGGAATTTTCTGTACTCCTCGGCCACACTTCGAAAAGGTACAAATAAGCTATCGCCCCTCCTTACCAAATACCAAAGTGTTTCAAGGTGACCCGTGTGGGCCGTGTCGTCATGGAGAGATTGCCTGCCGTCGATAACGATTAAAATTCATATCCCGAGGTTACGACGTGTTCCTGTGAATAAGAGCAGCCACCATCCTCACGACCGCGTACTGCATGGTAATGCTGCTGCGAGTCCGGGTCGCGGTCTGAACCAGGCGGTCGGCCCACTAAGGAGCAATTATAATAATAAGGGCCATGAAACTTGCCGCGGCTTCCTCATAGTACGCATGGTCATATTCCCGAGCCTTGACTCTGGCCTAGATGCATCGACTGGCGTGGGGGTAGAATGGAAGTTGTCCCGAGGGCGGTCATACCGGACGTCACGATAACGGGCTGGCACTATATATTGAGTCGAGCAACTCCTCAAGATCTCAGGTCTCAGGACTCGGTGGTCGTACTACCTCAATCGCTCAGACGGATGACAGACGGATTGGATCGAAGTGGTGGAACCCCAAGGTAGGTAACTGTAACATCACGTGGCAAGTTGTGGATTCGACTCGGAGTCAGTGCGACGATGCTATCTCTACTCTACGAATGGCAGAAAATCATTCTGCACCACGGCACTGGGACTTCCCTCGAATGAAATTTTTAGACTCAAAAAGGTAACTAGGAGCAGGATGCGTGACTAGTTTCCATACATAACAAAAGTCTATTGACCTCCCTGCTCATGCAGCTCATCTATGATAAACAGCTGGCAGGGCGATAAGCCGAGACGCCGCATTCAATTCGCGCCATATGATTGGCTTGGCTATCCCAGGTACGACCAAAAGTATCCAACTACCGCCCGATCATGAAGCGCATATGAACGCAAAGAAGGACGGGCCGAGACCCTGTCACCCCGCCTTCGAGTGGCGTCGGAGAGGGCACGCCTTCGTGATGGCATCACGAAGGCGTGGAATCTGTTTCAGACAGGCCAGACTTCGGGATATGGATCATCTCCCCGTTCCCTGTGCAACAAGTTCCAGTGATGCAGTGACGCCGGTCCTTTGCCATCCTGTGGGTTCGTATCTGCACTGTGGTCAAGGGACAAGCCCATAATATTGAGCTGATTGAGATGGGTAACGTTCGATGGACTTGTCAGACGACTGAGGTCATTATCGCGTTGCCGTTCATCCCTATCTACCATGAACCCTGGATCTAGTCACCCGACATGCAAATACTGCTACTACTGCGACAGCCTCTTATCCATGAGACTGAGTTCCCCCAACAGCATCGCCCTCCGCGTAGCTCGGCGGAGCTTCCGAGTTGAATACCTCGGCACGAAGTTGTTGCATTTCGTGCCAAAGGCGATTAAATTGCGCCTGCACTGTCCGAAACATGGGCGGTGACGTTGCCGCTCTCTCCTCTGTGGCAGGAGCTGAGGGGGACGGAGACGGAGACCCAATTCCATCCGATGTAGATGGGAGATCAGGAGGTTGAGGGCGTAATGTCTCTGCACGCATACGTGCAAGCATTTTGGCTGACAGTCCAATCGGGACTAATGGGAATAATCTCGAATATGTGGCTGAGTGTGTGGACGAAGAGGGGAGTCCATCGGCGGCCGCTGCCTCAGGAGACACATATTGCGGCTGTTGCAGACCCGCCAAAGACGCCTGATCTCCGTGAGTTGCGTCCGGATGGTTTAGGATGAATGGTGTGAGCCCTATCCCAGACGCTGATCGCATAGCGGTGCTTGAAGGCGCGGAAATTATACGTCGATGACGTCTCCGTCGATGCCATAGTATGAAGGCAATGATTCCGACCACCATTAATAGGCTCATAAGACCACCTATGATAGCCCTTATTTCCGCGGTAAAATGCGATGCTTTTGGTAGCGCGGTTGATGTGGGCATCGTGGTTGTCGTATTGACTTGTATGTTTTGTACAGGAACTCTGTACAGAAAGGTGATTAGCCATGACAAAGCGACATGCTTAAAGCTTACTTCAGGACCATCGGCGCAAACATTGCACCTTGCGCAGGACTTGAGAGATAGAGACCTTATTAACAGATCCGAGATTGAGAATTGGAAGTACCTTACCTAAACGTTCCCGACATGTCAGAACCGTCAATGCTGTCATAACGAACAGGGATTATCCCAATATTCTGGCTCCCGAACGTCGATGATCGGTTGTGGGCGCCGCTAATCAACTTCAACCGCAAATCGTTATTTGATGTCATGGCGGCTGCAAACAGGTTCCAGGCTGGTGCGGTGTTAGCCAATCGCATGCTAAAAGCATGGAAATACCAACGGGATATCGTCTCCCCCAAGCTTGAGCCATCACTCGAAAGCGGCATGTCGATGAGTGATGTCACGTTAAATATCTCGGGGAGCGAGCCTGAGATATTCAAAATAAAAGCACTGTGATCATTATATACCTAAGAGAATGATGAGGCGCAACGTGAAAACCGATTCAATATGTCTACGCACCGATGATTCCACAACCTCAGTGCCTAACCATATGTCTGCGAATAGACTATGACCCAACGTCCAGGAATCGGACTCATTATACACTGCTTGGATATGGTTGTCGCTACCCAACGCAAGTGTCTTCCATTGAGCATATAATTCTGCACTTCTATTCTACCGGCCAATCAGTCTCATCGCTTAACGTCAGACGGATCGACACACACAGAGTAGTGATCAGCATCAGCTATCTGCCCAACGACTAAGCTCATCTTTGACATAGCTTTAATGGCGATGATCCCCTTGATGGCGAGATTACTTTTTTCAGCGAGAATACCATGCAGGTTCTGCCAGTCTATATCAATCCTGGCGCATCGGTGAATTTCAGTGAATGTAGACTATTGATGGGAATGACCTACTCATAGTCACTGTACAATGTCGAGTTGACCAAAAAATCGGCCCAGGAAGCTAGCAATCGATACTACCCATCCCGGTTACCAGTCCTCAATGGAAATTGTGTATAGCTTGGACATACATATCTGCTTATCAGGTTTCCGTTTCCGCTCGCGAGGGCATGGGCGTACGTCATGATCAGCATATTTCCGGACTCTGTGCATCACACGCGATGTAAGAAACACACTGGACTAGAATTAGAGGTAATTCACAAACGTTCGACTCCCACATTGCGCGTCAACCTGGGGTCGGGGACCGAGACATTTGGGTAGCTGCCTCCTACGCGCTCCTGTCTAGAAATCTGACACTTGGCATTTCGGTGAAACACACCTAAGTCGCTAGCGGCAAATTCGACACGGCTTCCAGCTTGGAGCTGGAATAGAGGCTCGAGGAGAGGTGCCCCGAGCCCTAGATCGATGTATATCAATGCAGGAAATGCCGCATACAGCGTCTCAACTGCATTTATCCGGCTCAATAGCATTAAGTTAAGTACACTGTATGTCGCATGACAGAAAAGGAACTCGGGCTAACTCACTTAGGGAAATCGCCTCCAATATTCTTCATGAACATCATTACGTCCGACTCATTGAATCTACCATTTGCATCGGTTCCAATAGTCAGCTGGGTGCTGCCAAATACTTCGGGGACTGCCAGGGAAACCAAGTCTCCAAGGAGATCGGAGACAGAAGCAGCATCCCCGAGTATTTTCTGATCCAGTTCCTGCGCCCTTTTCGAAGCATTGCCGAAATCGTTTATAAAGTCAACTATCTGAAAGAAGATATTACAACAATTTCGACTCCAAAAATACGGGGAGTGACCAATGATTCATCGTCAGAATATTTAAGCTTATAGTACGGCCTGCGTTGCTGAGCAGGGATGCCAGATTGAGCTGGATAACTGATAGCTGGGTCGGTGGTGTAACCAAGTACGAACACGACTGGATCTTGTGTAGCTTGGATTACGCCCAAATCACGCGAGATGGCAAAGGCTATCCACGGAAAGATGGAGGCATCAGTGGGTGCAGCTCCTTGGTTGTCCAAGGCCCCATTAGCGATGAACACTACGAGAGCAGTCTCCCCATCAGAAATTTTGTATGTCACATTTTCATCCTAGATCAGGGGACCGTGAGCAACTAAATGAAAAGAATAAAAGTCGCTCACAGCCTTCGTAGCATAGTAGAACGTACCCCATCCCGCCTGAGAGTCACTCTCACTAAACAGGATTGGTTGCAAGTACGTTGCAGTGTGGTAGATGGCCTCATCGTTTGATGTGACATTCCACGATATAAAGTCAGCGGTGAGCATAGACGAATTCATTGTTTGCGCCCAATCTACTATTTTCAGGGGACAGGCGATAGTTGCGAGAACGATTTCACATACATGTCCCAATGTCGGAATATACTTCCATTTTATGACTTGAACCATCAAGCGACCTTGCCGAAATGGAGAGGTATGAGAAGGGTATTGATTGCTTGACCCAATCCCCGGGCTGAAAGACTGAGTGAGTCGAGGTTCAATGAATTGGAGAGTTTTGAATGAACCTCGACCGGATTGAAGAAGGAGACATTGACTTGCATCGGTCCAGCTTGGGCGACGAGCGTGATCTGGGTAGGCGTCACCACTCTATTTGTGACGTGCGCATCACTGACGTTCACTTGGCGACCTGCAAGGTATTCGGGAGGTATTCCGAGGATGCTATAGCCAGTGCCATCGACGCGAACAAAGATATTCTGTTCATAGGACTAGAATAGCAAGAGGTATATCACTTCTGGTACGTCGAATGGAGAAAACACGCACCTGAGAAAGCTTGCTCGTCGTTGTGCCCTGATGGTATATACTTGGTCGACCCGTGGAGGGATTACTAGTACCCAAGGTACCATTTGTGTCTGGTAGCCAACAACTGAAGTACGGAGAGCGGACTGAAAGGGGGAGCGCTACGGAGTGAAAAGCCTGAACCAGTTGAGTTTGTCGGTGCGCCAATACTAGAATAAAAGGTAGTAAGGAGGTCATTACGAGGGGGAACGTAGAAGAATATGGAGTCCTAATCACGGTAGTAGACAGTTGTACGTACGGCCCTTTTTAGTGACTGAGAAAAAGCTATGGAGGTCACTTGCACACGGTCGATTTACGTGACGTGTCGAATTGCATCATAGTAGCGTTTCAACCAAGGCCCAAAGAATTTCCGAGGATCAACATAGAAGGATAGAATGAACCACGCCGATGGTAGAGCCAAGATTTATCGTGGCACGGTGGCAACGACCTGCTTCCCGAATCCCGACCAACTGAAGATGCCAGCTTTGGCCCGGGAGTCGAGTTTGGACGACGGACGACGAGAGTATCTCATTTTTTGTAATCACGGGCATACCCGAATTGGTGTATACTTATTGCCCTCCGTTTTTTTTTAGCAGCAGCAAAGCCTGAGCTGAGAGAGCGAGCGATTATTACTCGTAGTCACATTACGTCACTACAACCCGAAACGAAATGTCTCCGAAGGGCGGATGCCGACTACACTATATGTTACCTTGGACTCACCCTCGGACTCCTCTTTCGCCGCCTTCATTCAGCCGATTCCAACACCTGAGACGGCTACTCGAGTTCCCCGCTGGTCCGAGGCTTGACAGCAGTGACAGCACAGGTCGATGCGTCAAGTGCATCTCAAGTTCTCAGAGGATACGCCGAGTCCTCCGAGCCTTCAAGTTGGACCGGTTCCATTTGCACCCTATCCTTCTCTCCATCTTTAGCCTAACACTCTTGCCATGTGCCATGCAGATTTTCACCAGATATGATCGCAGCCACCTCATGCCCCTCGTAGTAAGTCTGCTACTTCGTACGGTCTAGGCGAAATCCGCCACACGCAATACTTTATTGACGCCATTTGACGGACCTTTCTGCTTTTTTCTGCTTACAAGAGTCAGAATAGGAAAACCTTTTGACGGTGACTAAGGAGTCTATAGACTACCTTGATGGTAACAAGCAAAGGACGGTGTTCTCTATCCGTCCGTTCACACGAATCCTCGTCATCTGTCTTGGTGACACATTGATCCTTACCCTCCTCAACCCTTCTCCGAGTCCTTCCCAAAAGACCCTCCGGTGAGGCATCTTCAAGTTGCGAAGCCGAGCTACTCACTTGGACCGGCTGTCGCCAGCTCTTACTCCCAAGCACCCTCCCTCTTTCCCATGGTCTCCCGGCCCAGGAAGCCTTCAGGTGAGGCTCGATTCGGTTTATGCCTCGTTGGACGCCTCGAATCATGACAAGGCCCACCATTTTGGGATTCGCCATACATAGCAACGCGCTGACTTCATGCCGTACTGGGTCGGCGCCTATACCGCATATATGATAGGCAATGATTCGACAGCATACTCGCCCATATTTTTTGTACTGTTCACATTTCTGGCCTCACTTATTTCAGCTCGGAGGACACGTACATTGAAATATTGATGACCGACTTCGAATGCTAGGGATTTGAATTTGACGCCCATGCCCTCGCGGCGCCCCT
>QFFA01000779.1:0-12454 GCA_003316565.1 Russula foetens
GCTCGTGGCTGTCACCCGAGCTATCCCTCGATAACGTCGTCGACTCGGACACTGACGTTGCTGTGGCGTGCTCCTGGCGGTGGGCGTTTGCATTGTAGCTGTGAACATAAGTAAGTCCATGATCGACGGCAGCGAGGGGGATCGTGACAAGGAGAGGCAAGACAGAAACAAAACAGACAGAAAACAAAACAAAAAACAAAAAAATGGCGGCTTAGCCGGCTCCTGTGAGCCGGCTAAAATGGTGGCTCGACCAAATGCAGCTCGGCTCGGCTCGAATTGGAGCCGGCTCTGGCTCCAGCTTTAGCCGACAATTAGCCGGAGCCGCTGCAACACTAGCCCGAGCAGCGACTTGTCCTTGCTTTCGAGGATCATGGCATCATGGGACCGGATCCCAACGCCCCTCGTATTTGCTTGACGCAGACCTTCAAGGGAATGTGGAACAAGCAGGTGGTAGAAATACTCACTGTAGCATTCATCTCGGCGGTCAAGCAGGGGGCATACGGACACGTTCAACACACCTGGCCACAAATGACAGAAGGAGAAGTGAGAAAGAGGTGTCAGAGGAAGCTTTATCGCACGCAGTACATTTGCCGGACACGCAACCAGCGACCTCAAGGAATCTCTGATAAGGTTAACAGGATGCACCAAAGGCGACAGGAGGTATATTTGGTTATCCGCATATTGAACGAATTGCTAACCTCAGGCTTCCGCCGTGACTAGACGTACTATAGAAGGAGGAAAATTTATGAAGTCAACTTCCGTAGGGATCCGGGCACATGGAAGCATGTGGGGGTATTACTTGATGCTCTCGACACTCGATGTACCAGCGACGATGAGACAGATGACGATTCGGAACACGCGAACCCAGACTCGCGTTTCAAGACTGTCCGGCGGGTTGATATGGGTTTCCTGAATCCTGCCATAGCCGAGATATGGGCATCGGTCGAATCATATCCGTCATCGTTTCGCCCCTCACGAGGCAACCGTTCCTTCAAACGCATTCCGGAAGCAAGATCTATCAATAAAAAGCATACGCCATTGAAGGGTCTTCCCATTAATTTTTATAACCCCAGATGGTTCGAAGAGGCTCCTCCTCTCTTTCGGGATCACGCAAAGGCGCCGGTTCCTCTTCCTAATCTGGTGGGTTGTCATGCATTCGTACATTCGACGCTAAGTTCTCACTACATTGCGTAGGTCCCTTACAACGACGACGACATGATGGTGCCTTAGTCGAAACCTAGCAGTGCAGTACTGTTGTAGGGCACCTGAGCGCGCTGGGCTTGAAACACCCGATTCGACGGTTCCGGTTCCCTTGTTTTCCGGATTGGTAGCCTAGCTTGTAAGTAGATAGCGCTTGTTATGTAAACCCCGTGCGCCCCTCTGTTTCTGTCACCACCTCGTTCGCCTGACTGCCCAGACGACAAACCGAGCCCGTGAGCCGTCACGTTGGCCGAATGTATCACTGTCACCATCGTATCGTGTTTTGTCTTTCATCTTCTTACACCCTTCTACACCCTGTTCGTGTTTATGTTTCCTGCTCTTCCACGCTACTGAGGTCCTCGCATGGTTGCATCCGTTGCTCCATCGGATCCGTCCCCTTTGGACGGCCTTGGGCGAGTGTTTGAGTCGGCGAGGTTTTGGTTGGTCGGGACGTTTCGATTTGTCGCTTTGTTTACTGTAGCGTAGTTGTAGGCTGCCTACCTGAGCTGTATACCCAGCATAGTTGGCCGAATGTATCACTGTCATGCACCAAAAACCTGATCGGATACGGATAGCACTGGCATCATGTACTGGAAGCCAACTACTTGCACAAATAGTGGTTTTCAAAAATGATATTCGTCGATGCTATGTGACTTGAATGTGACTTATTTCTCCTTTCCCACCTCACTTCTGATGCGTCCGCCACCTCTACCGTGTCCATCATACCTATCGTGTCCATTGTGTCCATGCGTCCACGTTCGCCGTATGCCAGAAAATATAGTAAGTCTTGCGTTGTCCCTCTTGGATTTGGGGAGAGTGGGGCTGTACATGCGGCGGTGGAAAAGGCGGCGGTCCTCGGGGACAGGGGCCGGACGTGATGACATCATAGGATAATACCCGCCAGAATCCTGACCGCCATATGGACCCTCCGTGATCGTGCTATCGGTGTCAGAGCAGAGTCGGAGCCTATGTGCGACGGAGAAAGTCAGGACAATAGAAGAAAAAGAAAGGGACCACATTAAGGAATCACACACCTTCTGGTAAAGCCACAGCAATAACTCTCGTTGTAGCCTTTTTGAGCCTCGATAAGAGCCGGCAGCGATAGATTAGGCGGGACAATTTGAGGGCGACTGATCCGAGGCCTCGGAATCAAAACCATCGTCCCATGTCATAGGTGCTATTAAGCGTCTCTAGACTACCCCTCGCAAGAACGGAGGCATTGTCTGGAGGAGTCATCGTCATAGAAGTCGGATTTTGGTGTTTGATGCTTGCACCAGAAGAAGGGTATATGTTAAAACTTTCGCGAACCATTAGGGGTTTCCTGCTGGTATGCGCTGTCGATTGCGGAGTGGTGGATGTAGTTGGAAGGGTTAAAGAATGTGGGTCTATGGAGGGGTGAGGACTTTTGAAGCGCTGGGAAGCCGTGTGAGCGACTCACTTGATTTCTGTTCAGAAATGGCAGGACCGGCGTGGGAGGTGGGAAGATTCGTAGTGTTATCGAAGATACGAAGAGCCCTGCTCATTACGAAGTTCTGCTGCTGCTACCCTGCCACCCCTTCTATAAATGTCAAAGCGGTCAATAACAAGAGACTCGGGGACAAAGCGTGCTGACAAGACCGAAAAATTCTGGGAGGCTGGTCCACAGATCTTCCCTTACAGTCTGACGATACTTCTTGACAATCCGCGTGCACCCACCGTACACTTCATTGTGCAGAATGTAGTCGCAGACGTCCACCTTCTCCCACAGCCAGCCGACGGGATCCACCATGCTTGGGCCCGAGACGGCCCCAAGCTGCGCGTCCCACCACTTTTTGAGGCCCACGTGGCAAGGGGACGGCATTCCTGGTACGGGAATGGGCTTGCAATGGTCGTGCGGTGGGACGACGGGCACTGGCAGGTTGGTGATCCAGTTGAGGAATTTCCCTCGCAGAGCACCACGTCCTTGCGTAAGCTGCCGGAGGTCCGCGCGACAGAATCGCTTGTGTGGTTCGGCGCGATCACCTTGTGTACCCGCACTAGGTCGTAAAAGACGACGGGGAGAATGTCGAGCACATCGTGTTCCATGGCGAGGCAGATGGTTCTAGCTGATATATATATTTGCGCGCCGAAACGCTTATCCTGTTAGAAGGTAAATTTATGCGCGGCGTCAAACAAGTCGTGACTCTTGTGACTCTCTATCTCGTCTCCCGAATTAGTCTTCTGTACCTTCGACCATTTGGTAGAAAGAAATGAGTCTGTTGGGGAAGACATGTGGCAAGAGAGGAGCGCACAGCATTCTCCATCAGCAGAATTCCTTGCGTGTAATTTGACAACTGACCGAACGCGAACAACATTCTATTGGTGCTGCCGCCACAGTTGCTGCAAGGAGAGGTGTGAGTCCCAAGGAAGTTTTTGAGGATGGGGAAGTTCACGGTCGAGACGAGGAAGCGGGAGGGCAGCGGGATGTGCGGAAAGAATATGCTCCCGCGTTTGGGATCGCCGACGCTGGGGATGAGCTTGATGGAGGCGTCATGGAGGTCGAGGGTGAGGAAGCCGAGGAGGAAGGAGTCCAGCGTCGCGCGGAAGAAGGGAACGCGTTCTTAACTTCTTGGGGTCGTGCGGGTAGTGGGCATGTACACGCCCTCGCCAAAGTCCCATCCGAGGATGGGAAGAAGAGTGACAATGTGAAGTAGCTCACATTGCGAATGTCGTCGATCGTTTGCAGTTTGGGAGATATACCTCCATGTTCGCAAAGATACCGCTTGGCAATGATTGATAGTAAGCTGGGTGGCGGGCTGGCGGCGACTACCTAAGCGATGTCAAACGAGCAGGCGAGAATGCGAGCAAAAATGAAGAGGTCGAGTAGAGGAGGAAATGGAAAGACGGACTGGGGAAAGAGAAAGACGGACAGTGTCTTGAAGGTCGAATTTGCAACGTGTCGAAATGTCAAAAAATGATTGGTTCCAATTCCGACACGTCGTCGCATAATTGAATGTGAGGTGACCTTACAATCAAAAATGTGCTAAGTCACGGCATATCGAGTTCGTCAACCCAAAATCAAACAACATGTGTGAACTTCTAATCATCATCCCATAACTATGATATAAGCACCCTTAGAAATAGAAAAGTCCAAGGCGGTGCCACCAAGGTCCAAACATCTCGGGAAATACCACCATAAAGCCAATTACAAGGACAACCAACAACAGCACGAACAAGAACAAGGATGCCATGAGCGCAATGGCGATTCGTTCCCTCCAGGTCGAAGTCGAGAGCTTTGCAGGCGGTGGTGCCAGCTCATTTGAAGGGGAGGGCGTCGGTGGCTAGAGGTTCCGATCAGAACAAGGCTCATGGTCATGGATCATCCTTATATGTGTACCTTCAGATGTTCATCACGCCAGATCTTTAGCTCGTACGGGCCTTTGCCAGAGGAAGCCGTAACTACGACGCAAATGCCGCCAGGGTCGACGAAAGCCTACATTCGTGAGGAAAAAGTAAGCAAGTGACTCGAAAATTGATGGCTATGAGTCCTACCTCTACAACTTGTACGAGATGGCCACAAGCTAGGACACGTCAACTGTACGGCACTATCCACATTTCATCGAGACATACTTCCATGATGAATCTCGCTGACCAGCTGCCCGCTGATTCTGTTGAAGATGCGAGCAAACCCATTGTCGCCACCAGCAACGATGAGATTCCGGGATGGCAGCGACCTTGTTTGGAGAATGCAGTTTGTATCTATGGGGTGAGTGAACGTCTGAACCTTTTCCATGCTCGGAAATTGGTATTCGTCGACACCATCTTTGAGATTAGAAACGAGTAAGAGCTTGCCATCGAAATTAAAAGACGCGTAGCCGCTGTGCATATATATCAGAATAGGGTACTAGTAGGGCGAAGAGTGAAAGAAACCATACATTCGACTGTTCAGCCTTTTCGACCACCTCTTCTCCCAAGGGTCTATGGAATAACATACGCTGCAGCAGTTGAGCCGATGAGGAAACTGGAGAAGCCAACCACTTACCACTCATGTGTATTTAAATAGTACATAACCATGCTCGCACCGTTATCGCAAAAATGGATGCATTTCCCATACCCTTCAGACACAAGAGGCGATTGAAGAATCGGGACTAGCTCAGTTCCTCTAATCCTCCAGAGCTGAGTGGATTTTTCACATATGCATGCAATCCGATCGTGCACTGGGTCGTAGACGATACCCTCAACAGGCCCGTCCCCGCCCAGTACGGCGCCGACATCGTCACGGTACGTCTAAGGTGCATGAGATCAGGTCCGGTCAAAGCCTGAGAGAGACAAATACTGTTCATTTACCTTTCCATCTTCACTACTAAAAAGATGGAGATCTCCGCTGGCGAACCCAACAACAAAGCGGTTGATATCGCGACTCGCCCAAGACACAGCTGTAGCTGTGCCATTGAAAGGTCGTTCCGCTACAAATAGCTTCTCTCCAGATGCAACGGCCCAAACGACAGCCTTAGAATCGTCGCCTATCAACTGTCAGCAAAGGAACATTGGTTTATGAGATGAGGGATGCACCAATGCTTATCAAACGGCTACATCCTGGGCTGACGGCGATCTGGTTCACTGGTTTGATATGACCTTGAAGGGTGTTCTGAAGCTTGAACTCTGGGCTTGTGGTCATCATAAACTCGATATGGTTCTCTACTGATTGGTGAAGGAAAAACTGGGTCTTGGGAGTTGAGACGTTCCCATCCTTTATTACTACAATCTTCGTCCGTCTTCGCCATCTACTATTTGCAAATGTGCATACTAATGACTCGGGATTTACGAACAATCTGAAAGGAGTCACCACTGCCAGTGCATTCAAGTTCTCATGGGTCCAACGTTACCGTGACTACACATGTGTGCTGGAACAATAATGATTATTTTCTCTTTTTATTGACTACTACTAGTCTATACCATTTAACAATCCTGAGAGGTGTGAGAAACGGGAGTTCGCGAAAAACGAATAGTACGCCGTGGTTATTGTGCCAAGGACTCCAGTACAGCAGCCCTATGGCTACAGCTGTAACACCCACGTCCCTTGCGTTCGAACCGGCAAGTTAAATGAGAGACACGTGTCATCACTGTCATGGACCAAAATCGGATAGGCATTGGAATAAAAGGCTTACCGTGACAAGCCCCTGGAATGCCAGTGGAATGAGTGATCGGTAACAAGGGATAGTTGTGTGAGCAACTTGAATAAATGGAGTGATCAGCGACGATCACGGCAATTGATTAATATTGATTGTCCGAGTCAATGGGTGATGAAACACACTGAGCAATAACGATTGGCAATTAATGATCCATGAACCTAAGTTAACAAGGATATGTATCTGGTTCTTTGTATAGTACCATGACGCCCACTCAGGCTGGCGCCGAACAGGCAAATAGGACAAAAGGTGTTAGCCGGCCGACGACCCCGTCACACAATAATTTTTGCGAGCACTCATTCATTCGGTGGGTAGTACCTTTCGGCGACGAGCGCCGTGACAAGAAATATGGCGATAGCATATATTAATGCCCAATGGACGATGCAACACACCTAGCAATGGAGCGATCGGCATGAACTCAACAATATATGTACTGTACCTATATGGTTCTTTGTTTTTGCACGTCTAACAGTCGTTTGAAACAGGACCACGGGCGTTAGCTGAGCCTGAAGATCCCGTCGCACAATAATTTTGCAAACACTCATTCAATTCGGTGGGTAGTACCATGGCTCTGCGTGGTACATTCATTGTCATGGCAGAAATCGCTCCTTGTGCCTTCCATGCCTCCTTATTGTCACATGTCGGGAGGATGTGGCGTCAGGTAGTAGTAGCGGGATACCCAAGCTTCTCAGAGTGAGTGGATTATCGTTAAAACGTGAAGAAGCTTGAAAAGCGGGAACGATTTCTAGAATCACAACCAACCTCATAAGCGTTCCTATCCCGGATGTCAGAACGAGGTGTGCATTCCTTCCATCTTCTGAGTCTCCCGAAGAGCCAACTCTCCCTTAGAGTCCCAGACAGCGGGGGCCATTATTGACCTCCGTAGAGCGATGATGTCCCCACTCCTACCATTTCTGTCCCGAGCATGGACATGTATCTTCCTCACCCGACAGACTTTCGGCATTCAATATTACTGGTTTCTGTTTCATTTTGCCTCTAGGGGAGTTGGAAAGGCTGTGGCACGCCTCCTTCATTGCATCCTCATCTGCACCATTATGGCACAGTTCATTTTATCTGGGATGTCAGGGATTACATCGCATGTGGCGTCTCAGGCAGACACCGTGGCCCGAAATGCCCACTCGATCACATTAGCCTTCTGTGCGCTTCCTATGCCTTTCAAGGATGTGATCTGCACGAGGGCTGGCGATGTACCAACGTCTCTGTTCAACCCAAATGTAGATCGTTTCTCGGCATGGCATCCATTTCTTGTTGATGAAGATGTCCATGGACCGGCGATTGACTTGGCGATTCGCAAGGCGGCCAATGCCACTTCCACCGTGCTAGCGCTTGTGCGAGCAAGTGACCTCTCTCAACGGCACGAAATATCGGACAAACTAAAGGACTTTTTACAACGCGCATGGGCATGCGAAGTTATGTCTGGAGCTCATGTTGCCCTTGTCAAGACTGCGATTGACGAGTAAGTCATTTACAGCTCAAGAGCGACGCATTGATAACGACTGTTTTAGGATGTCGCTCGAAAATGATTCTGTCTTCGCCAAATTGCAAGCTGACCTACACATAGGCTTATTACCGAGGCTTGTGACGTTCAATTGGGCCCGTCAAGCCGAACATGCGATTTTGGAAGCGCTTGCGACTGCCGAGGATGCCACAACGACTCATGCACGCCGCCTGTTCGTTCATGGCGACTCGGTGCATCAAGGCCTTCGCTTCATGGAGTCCATCGCCCTCGACATATCGAGTCTGTTGGCCTCGGAAATTGCATCTGTAAAACGTGAGAAGGAGGAAATAGTCTCAAAGCTGTCCACCGCTTTCGGTATGCACCGTGGCGCCCTACGAATTCTCGAAGGTCGACTGTCCGACTTGCAATGCATCAGTAACAATTGGAGGGAGGCAAGGGACCTGTTGTCACTGGGTATTCAGGCATTCAATGGTGTACGGAGCGACCTCGCTGCCCTCAGTGAGCATCAAGCTAATCCAAAGAGTGCCCGCTTGTTCGTTCCGGTGAACCAACAGAATCAGTATTTTAAGGGGTGGGTGAGGAGGCTAGAGGCTAGGCGAGTCTTAATGCCGGCTCAGGTGCATTGAATGGTGCTCTCTGTCTCACTTTACCATGTTTGTGCAACTCGTCGGAGGTATTACTGTACCATGACTGCGACCGAGGCCCCTATTGTCCCCTATGATGTAATACGCATTCTCTCTTTTTCTGCATCCATTATGTGCGCCTTGGAGTACACAAGATCAAAGCCAATGATTAATTGATGATCGATGATTCCTCCTGGAGCTATTTCAAACAAGACAGCCCTTCTGACTCTGCAGAAGCCGCGCGAATGAAGTCCGTGCTCGTTGTCCTCTGCCTCTCGCTCGCCCTCGTATCTTTCGTCGCGAATGTCTGTCATCCACCCCTCGTCGCCACGCAATCTACCCTTTCCCATCTCAGACAAGTCGCCCTGCTCATCGCACCCCAAATCCTCACGGCCGGCGACCTACGGATCGCACACATCATTTCAGCCAACGCCCGAAGCTTGAAGCTTGAAGCTTGAAGGCCCGCTGTTAATCCACTCACGTCATCAGGAGTGTGTGAAAAATCTCGTAACACAGTGCGGTGCTCGCGACTGAGGTCGGGCTCGTGCCCCCATACGAGCCCTCACGCGTCGTTGTGATATAGATATGATTACGAGCTTACATCATACTTGCCCCTCATCTGTGGGCTCGTTTGTGGCACACAGTGTGGTGCTCGCGACTGAGGTCCGGGCTGGTGCGGGGTCGTGCCCCCATACGAGCCTCAAGTGTCGTTGCATATGAATACAAGCTTACATTATACTTGCCCCTCATTCGTGGGCTCGTTTGTGACTTGTGTGTTACATTGTCATCTGTCTGTCTGGTTGGACTCTGCTCCTGAGACACCAGTGAGCTTACCATATACTTGTCAGATCATTGCAAGCTCGTATCTCAACTCTGACATTCATCTCCAAGTCCCTCAGGACTTGCGGCACGCAGCTTCACCTCGTATTCACATACATAGATACTTCTACATGTGTTTAAAAAGCTTACCCACTGCCAAAACATTGTCTGGTCCTTCATTGCTCCGTCTGCGTCTTGAGTAACCCATCCTTGATGATCCACCATCAATAACACTCACCTCATCATCTGTCGCCCCATCTCATCGCCACAACAAGCCCCCATTTAACATGGTCTCTCGCTCACCTCGAACGTCATCATCGGTCTTTGTCGTAGTGGTCAGAGTAGTCGGGCCTATCGTTGATCGTGGATATAGATGCGGTCGAGGACGTGGTCGTCTTTGTCTTTGTGGTGGTCCCACACACCTCAAACGTCATTGGACGTCCTCATCAGTCGTGGTCACAGTCGTTGTCGTTGTCAGGTCGCCACACCGGCGATGGTCATGCCGCCATCACGTCGTGCTCAGTCGCCGTCAGGGTCGTGTTAATGTCATCATCATGGACATGGCCATCTTGGATGTGCCACCATCCCGATCATCGTTGGGTGTCATATTCGGCCGTGGTGGTGGTGGTCGTCACCGTCCGTCGTCGCGGTCATATTCATTGACGCAATCATCGTCGTGGTCGTGGTCGTGGTTGTCGTGGTTGTCGTGGTTGTCGTGGTTGTCGTGGTTGTCGTGGTTGTCGTGGTTGTTGTGGTTGTTGTGGTTGTTGTGGTTGTTGTGGTTGTTGTGGTTGTTGTGGTTGTTGTGGTTGTCGTGGTTGTCATCGTTGTCATCGTTGTCGCCGTCGTTGTCATCGTGGTTGTCGTCAGCTGTCGTCGATCTTGATGTACTTAGCCCGATCCTTGGGAGGTCGTTCACTTCAACTTGAGCGAACGTCAAAATCTACAGCCCAGAAGCATGAACACGAATACAGTGAGCATAACGACCAGATGAGATAACTATCTCCTGTAGGCAACATTCTGCGTGTGCCATGTCACGAGGGGGTCCTTCCAAACCAAAACAGACTTGAGGGCTAGCATACCATCACTCTTCCTGTGGCAGTGGTAATACCCATCGATCGCCACTGCCAAAGGCGACGCACTTCCTCGGCTTAGGAGCCTGCCCGCTCTGCGTATGCAGAGACAAACAGAGATGCAGATGGCGAGACATCAGCCGTCGTCTGCAACCTGATCAAGGACGTCAGCAGAGGATGTCACCTCCACGAAGGCTCCCAGATATTGCCTCATTACAGCCGCTGACAGAGGATGTTTCGCCTCAAGGGCCCACTGGGTCTTTTCATGGAGATGATGGTATACCACTTACGGGATACGAGGTGGAGGTGCGACCCAAAGGCCAACATGAACAGGGTGTCCCAACTGCTCGGGCACCAGCTACGCTCTACACCGTGCCAAAGGCTTCTGGTGCAGGCTACAGATGTGTTCCGGCTTCAAGCCGCGGAGAACATCCGATCTGCGCATATGTGCCTACAGAGGGCAATGGCAGAGGAGACACCAGGCGGAGGGGGTGAGACGACGGCAAGGCGAGACGATGGCCAGGCGAGAGGAGTTGCCGTGTACCGCTGTGAGCTGTGAGAGTGAGAGAGAAGAAAAGAGGGTCACGGTCATGAGAGAACGTTGGCAGGATTGGTAACGTGTCACGGTTGTGTCACTCGTGTCGTCACGGATATGCATCGATGGAAAAGACGTCGGTCACTACTGACGCTATCTGGCCGATCTGACCGCCACCCATTGCTACTTTAACACAATGTAAACAAGACGGACGATACATGGCTTGTCGTACATAGAGTCAACGGTGCTACATCACGAATTTGTTTTCAGCCGTTTGAAACTACTGCCAGAGGTGCCACCCGTCGAAACACCACCCGGCGAAGTACCACCCGTCGAAGGACCACCCGTCGAAGGACCACCCACTGACAGGTGATTCCACGACCTTTTTGTGCACCTTGCAAGAGCATTAGACATAGTGCTCGGAAGTGTGAGTGGCTTAGTGGATCTATCGTCCAACGGCCAGCCATCAGATTCAAGCGCTTGATCGAAGAGTTTGGTTATGTTATCGTGCCTGAACTCGAGGGTGTCGTACTCATCCTTTTCCACAAAGGCTAGCATACTGGTCTCCCAGCGATCATCTTTATACCTCCTTGAGAGCAGTTCCAAGAATTTCTCTACCAGCTTTGTAAGGGGGGCGTTGGAGATGAAAACAAGCCCCTTCAAAGGAGACATGGACTTCATGAAGAGAAGTTTTGTGAAGGAACCGTCGCCATCTGTGCCAAAACGTCTTGGGTCCATGATAGCACTAAAAACACTGGTTTGGCGGCTTTGACTCCAATTGGTTGGTAGGTATGTCATGCTCAGGTGAAAGAGGACATAGAAGAACGACTCGAGGTCGTGGACGAATGAATGTTCAAGTTTACCGTTGTGAATGAGATCTGCGGCAATGAAACCCCAGGTGCCCTGTGAAGCCGGCGTCACGTTAATTTGAAGCGTATTTGCATCCCTAGGAAGTACAATACGCACTGTGCGGGATGGCCGATGAGGGACCTCTGGTCCTTCTACACCTTGACTGGTTTTACACAAATCCCAGTCAATGAGCATGCCACCCTCAAACGAAGGGTTTTCCGTTATCAATATGTTGTTGGGACTGATATCCCGATGAAGAATGCCTTGGAGATAAGCGCCTTTGTGGGCTACAAAACACATGTCAACGTATGAAATCACAACCTGGAAGACACGTACCAACTATCGCAGCACGAATAGCGCGTACCATCACCTTGCTGGTTGTAAAATCTTGGAGTCTCGTGCCTTCTGTGTCCAGAATGAGACAGTGAAGTCGACGAGAGGGGATCGAATAACGATATCTCTGAGGCAGCCAGGACTGTCCAACAAACTTGTGCGTTTGCGTTTGATGATCTTCGTCATGAAAATTGCAGAAGGCCACACAACCAGGGATATTTTTGACATTTGCCTGATTGAGCACTTTATAGATCTCACCCTCCTTGATGCTGTCGTTGTCGTTCAATAAGATGCACCAGAATGCTTTCATGTAGACATGTGCACCATCATTTTGGAGGTCGTAGGCGGGGGATGTGCACGTTAGTGTTGCTGAGGCTCGAGCCGACCATTTTGAG